>BDJD01002272.1:127144-238112 GCA_002564525.1 Rosa multiflora
CTTCAAAAGCAGTAGCTTGCTCAATGGAGAGCACGTTCTGACTAGGCTCTTGGATGGTTTCCAGAATTCCATCAGCCTTAAGATGTTGGCGCACATCTCGGACCCATCTATGGTATCCTGCGCCAGTTGTCTCTAGTGGAACAAAGTTCAACTTTTTCAGGTAACTCATCCTGAAAAACAACACAAGATTAGGGTTAGTTTCGGAGCGAAAAAAAAGGCTACCACGAAAAACTATTAAATTTCTTAGCGTAGTCGCTTCCAAGAAAATCCGATTCCAAGAGGGGTTTTGGATTAGATCGAAACAACGATGTATGAGGTCGATTGTTTTCTTCTCAACAAACTCTAAGTTTGGAGGACTCTACAAGCTCCAAGCTTGGAGTGAGCACGAACCCCCACAATTCGGCTTTTGGTCTCCCCTATGTAGAAGAAAGGGGAGTAGAAGAAGAGATGTTGGAAGCCCCCGAGAAAAGAAGAAGAAATAAAAAAAAAAAATTCAAAAACGGGAACTTTTAGAAAAAATTACCTTAAAAAGTGGCCGGAAAAATGTCGCCGGAAGTGGCCGGAAAAGTGTTGACCGGCGTTGACTGTCGTTGACCAGAAAGTTGACCAGCTTTGACCAGAGGGTTGACTGACCGTTGACTGGAGGGTTGACCGAGCTGCTGACGTGGCACCGGTTGCTGACGTGGCAGGCTGACTGTGAGCTGACTGGAGGCTGATGCAGTGATGACGTCAGAGGACTTCAGGCTGCTAGGCTTCTGGGCCTTGGACTTCTGCTTCTGGGCCTTGGGCTGAGATCTGGGCCTAGGGCTGACCGAAGGCTGACGTTGACTGAAGCACAGGTTGATGATGCAGGCGGCGGTTCGGTGGTTCAGGCGGCCGGTTCGCGTGGTTCTAGGCCAGTTCCGGTGGTGATTTTTCGGCTCCGGTGATCTGGGGTCCGGTTGCAGCTGCTGGTGAAGTTTGGTAGTAATAGGCAGGGAGGAAAGCTTCGAACCGGGCATGGAGGATATCGGTATTTCCGGGGGTCGGTTCGGGTATTTGCCGGCCTGTTTTGGACTCCTAGAGGTGAGAGCTTCAAGGTGGGCGGCGGAGGTTTCTGGGGTTTGAAGACTACGAATATTAGGTTTCAGGGTTAGTGTTTCGTGCTGATAACGTGTTTTAGGAAATTAGAAATTGAGAGAAATTCGTTGTGTATTCTCATTGATAATAGGGGTCTCTTTATATAGAGGATTACAATGCATAGGGTTAGAATCATACAAGGAAATATAATCTCTAGATTCTTCTAATTGAACCCTATTACCACTAGGTCAAGTAACCTAGAGTTTGGATCAAACACAAATAGAGATATCCTTAAACAATTTCATAATTTTCTTTTACATATTTTCTTCTATTTTTTGCTGGAAATTTTGGCCTATCCCAACTCCATTACGACATCAATCAATTGGAATTTGAAAATATCAAATTTCAAACATTTGCAAGTCCTTCAAAATTTAAACTTTCAAATGCTTTGCTTTCTTACTCTACTCAGTCTACAACTTACTGGCTACCACCTCCAAAAAGATGGTGGATCTCAATGAGATAGCTCTCGAGATTAAGTTGAATTGTATTCAATACAAGATGAAAAATACATATCTCAACTGAAGATTGTTGAACGAGGTCTTCAAATTTATGTCCATAGTCGAAATTCAGGTGATGAAGTGCGGAGAAGAAAGATGTATTGCAACGTATAGGGTTTAGAAAAAGAGATATAAAAATGCGTGATTCAATTTTTTTATTATTCTAATACATAGATGTCTATTTTGATCATTTAACCTACTTATAAAATTTAATTTGAAATATAAAATAATAGGGATGTGTATTAAGTAGTTAGGGGTGTGTATTTAAAATTTCTCTAACTTTCGGTACCTCAGCTTTAAAAAATATCAATATGGTACCGGAGGTTCTGATCCCAACATAACTTTGGTACCTAGAGCAGATAGCTTCTTTACGGCATTTGCCAACTGGCAATTTTTGAAGGGTATTTTCATTTATTCACGTCTTAACTCAAAAAAAAACTTTGAATAAAATCTTAAACTCAATCTTTATGTTTGTTCATCTCTATCTCTCTCTCTCTCTCTCTGCAAGTCTTCTCCATAGATGAAATCCAGAAGAACAGGACCATAAGTCTCTCTCTCTCTCTCTCATTTTTCTCATGAAATCTGGAACGTGTAAGTCTCCAAACTTCCTTTACATTATTAAACAATGAAATTGCAATGGTGGATGCAAAATTAAAGCTGACCCAATAGAATACATCCCTTGATTAATTAAAGCCAGCTCCCAGATTCTAAGAAATCTCTCTCTAGTCCTCCAGCCTTCAACCTGAAAGCCACTATAAGAACATGAAGAAGAAGAAGAACAGTTTATCCTTCGCCACACACCAAAAACTAACAGAAGCATGTTGCCAAAAGTCTGCGCCAGAGCACTCCTTGACATCTAAAACAACTAGATCTGTGCGCAACTACCACCACATAGCACAACAGCCAAACTTTGAGTTTGCGACGAAGGGCTACATTGCTGCTTAATCGATCTCCCCAACGAGGCTAAACTTTGAGCCAACAAGGCTTAACTCTCCTCAACCTCTGATGATTGTTTGGTTTTTCTGATTTGGGTTCTTTTCTGGGTTTGATTTACATTGTCTCGTTGCTTATAGAGAATGAAGATGATGTCAATTCCAAAAATTATTGTGGCATGTATGATACTTGGTGATGTCTAATCTAATCGTGGGTTTGATTATTTGATTTATGCATTTCAATCTCTATTTGAGTAAATTCTGGGATATGGGTAGTTAGACTTCGAATACATCCCTTGATTAATTCAACCCAGTTCCTAGATTCTAAGAAACAAATCTAAGCAATCATCCTCATTAAATTCATGAAATTCCCCAATTGAAATCGAACTAAACCCATTACAAATTTACAATAGACCCAAACATTTAGAGAAAGATTGAAACTTTCAAAAACAAAGTGTTGGAGGCCGCCGATGTTTCGGCCACGACCACTACTCTCAAGATTAATGTTCTCGAGCCTCTTTCAAATAAAAACAGGCCCATCAAACAAAAATGGCTCCCTCTCTTGTGGGTCTGGTTTTTTTTCTTTTCTAAGAAAGAAAGCAAGAAAGGTCAAGAAATGGGGGTTTTAGCAGAGAAGCATTATGGGGTTTTCAGAAAGAAGGAAATGGGTTTGATTTTTCTTTAGTTTCAAGTTAACTAGGTGGGACAAGATTGGAATCAAATTGGGGAAGAAACCTAGAAAAGCAAAGGACGAAAGAAACACTACTACAAAAAGTTAATCAGACAACGATGGATTTCTGTTGTCTGATGACCAAGTCCACCGTTGTGTAAGTCAGTGTAGTGTGATTGAAAATCACACAACGGTAATTCCACCGTTGTCTGACAGTAGTTGGCTTAACAAAATAGCTATTTTTTCGTTGTGTGAATTCTGCGCAGCAGGTGCCTGCCATGACATGCGTAGGGATGCCTCGGCCATTCAGACAACAAAAGATAATTTTTGCTGTTGTCTGAGATTCATAACACACAACATCTATGATTCATTTTTTGTTGTTTGAGATCAATAACACACAACAGCTATAGTTCTCTCTTTGTTGTCTGAGACACATAACACACAACAACTATAACTCATTAATTGTTGTCTGAGATTCATAACACACAATAGCTATAACTCATTGTTTGTTGTCTAAGATTCACAACACACAACAAATATAACTCATTCTTTGTTGTCTAAGATAAGTAAAAGACAACCCAAGTGAAATTATATGCCTTGTCTGTTATTGCATTCAGACAACATAGAGAATTTTATTTCAGTTGTGTATTATCAATCTCACACAACAGAATTTTGTTTGTTTTGTTGTTGGTTGTTAGTTCACACAATAACTACATTTGGTTAGCTGTGGTGTGGATATTGTAATCAAATTGGCTAATAGTCAATGACTGTTGTAGGAGAAGCCTTAATTTTGAACTCTTCTGCAATCATACAACACATTGTTTTGTATTATGTTGTATGACCGAATATTGGACAATAATTACCACACAAATAGTACTCTAATCCATATCATTCAATTACCATTTTTCAAACATCCATACATTCAAGTAACTACATAATGCACCAAACAATAAAGCATTCCTAGCTAGCTGTACATGAATCAAAAGCTGATATAATATCTTTTCGCTTCAACAAACCTTCCTATGCCATTTTGTCAAGCATCTTGTGCACTATATTCTTATTTGCAACACCTCCAAGCTTGTTGTGAAGCCTCACAAGTTAGCACATAATGCAGCAAACGAGCATGATACAGTACCTACATGGCTTAACTCTGCTTCATGCTTGCTGTTGTGATTTCCACCTGACAAGTAAAAATATGTACACAATATAAGCATGATAAAAGTATGCTAATCAGTTATCCTAGTTTAGTTATCACTAGGTACCAAGCCTCGCATGATGCTGCGGGTATTTCTGAATTTGGTAAAACAAAAGGCAATTAAGCTAAGTTTGATGTTCAAAGTTATGAGACGATAAAATAAAAGGAAGAGAACACATTATCCTGGAATAAAAGAACATACAGAACCCATCATAACAATACTAGACAATGATAAGAAACCTGTGGCATAATTCCATATACTTTTGGCCCTTCTTCCATAACAGACCAATCTTCTTGAACATGTCTTTGGCGAGTCATCGTCCAAGTCTTCTGAATAAGGTGAACTCAAGGGATTGTAGTGGCTGTCAAGAGAACTTGTTCTGTTCACGAACTTCCCGTTGTTTCTTGTTGAAAGAATAACAGTAGCTGCCTCAGAGGTCTTCCTCCACTTAGCTGAGACTGCACCTTTAATCTCCTTAACTTGGTCTCCAATTTGAAAAACATTGGCTAGTTAAGGAATGTACTCCAAAGTCCAAACATGCCTTCCCCTTTGTGATCTTATCTATTGAACATGGAATTGAATTTTCATTCCTTTTGTCACACCTGAAACGAATTGTAGAAACCATTATTTTTTCTCCCACAGAGATCATGTATGGCAGAGCAATATGTCAACAAATATACATTATTTCAATGATTAATTACATGTTAGATTCACTTCACATATACTATCCTACTTTAATACGATAGCATTCAAAGATTTACTTCAGAGGTTAGTAGTCCTATTATAGATAGGTTAGTAGTCCTAATATTTCCTGGTGTTTTTTCTTTTCTAAATCATGACATTTACACCTCCACAGAATTGATCACCCCTTTAAATCTTTATTTTCTCAAGTTGATAAGACATCTAATGAATTATACTATATATATGCCATTCCACCAGTTTCATCATAACATATGAAGTCCACTTTTAGTGATCCACTAACTAAAAGGCACAAATGCATCTGCAATGAAACCTTGCACACGCAAACATAGGGAAGAACATCTATGAGAAGCACATCCTAATAAACTTCTTAATTAAACCTAGACCACAATGAAACATTCCATGTCCGAATTGCAGGTTAATGCTAAGAAACCAAAACATTTAATAAGAGCAGCAAATTACATACCTATCATAAATATATTCTATTAACTCATCCGAGATAAAGTCTTCAACATTCACATTGACCTTGAAGATCAAGTTCATATGGGGAAAAAAAAAATCAAAATAATAGATGAAGCAACGTACAATTTCAAGAGAAGCACGGAGCTGATTGACATTGATGGATTTACCTTTTCCCCTGTTTGTTTATTGATCTGCTTGGAATTTCAGAAAACATATATGCTTCCTCCACATATCCACTCCCTTACCCAAAATATCAATCAAAGAATTAGAAACAATTAAAGGGATATGATAAAAGCCTATTACTAAAACCATATTTCAGATTCTACAACTGTACAACTTTGTCAACTAATGAGGAAATCATAATCAATTAACCCACATGAATGGAATGAATTACCTAACTTAGAACTGGAACCGCCGTGTATAATCCCATTTTTACTCTCGGTGTTCTTCAGCCAATGCTTAAACAAAGAAGAATTAATAGCACTCCTACAAGCTGTCATAGACTGTAAACTACTTAGTGCAACATCTCTATATATAATTGGGTCTTAATTATACAGAACAAAGTTCATCACAATGACTCACAATTCAATTAAATTCCAATGAGGTTTGCTTCTTTTACCATCTTTTCTTTTTTACTTTTTCCTTTGGTAACAATCAAACCCAGCATGCGTGAAACTAAAGCAACTCACTTTGAACAAAATCTCCAGGAAACAATCAACACTCCCACCAACTTTCATAGATCAACATAAACATGCATGACCATTTTGTTGATCTGAGGCATTAAACTTCATAACAGCTGACACACATAACTCCCAAATTTCATAAATTTATACCCAAATTTGGACCATAATACTTCTCAACAAGTAGAAGAAAAAAAAAACTTAAATTGCAGTAAATATGACACATGAAAGACTGAGAGGGACTTACAATGGGGGTGTCCTTAATACTGAGATGAGGGAAGGGATCGGATCGACTGTGCTAACGTGCACAGGAAAAGAAAATAAAGGACAATTTTATTCAGCATAGAGTTCTAACTTTTTTTTAATAAAAGTTCTTGAGAAAATTGGCTGATCTGGTCTAACAGCATAAAATGTGCCACTGCAAAGAACTATTCAATATCCATACCTTAGCAGCATCCTCAGGGTTGTTCTTAACAGGTACATAAGCAAGCCATGGCTCCATTACCTAATCAGTGATAACATCCTGTTAACAAAAATAGAAATTGAAGATGCAGTTGTAGTACTACAGGAAGAAGTTTTCCTAGTTTTCTTTGACAGGGGAGAAGATATTATAAATGACTGCATATGATCCTTGATTCCTTCCGGGAGAAATATATAAAGAAATCCAAACATAATCTGAATTAATAATGAGCCTTCGTCTAAGCTAATGGCAGGACATTTCATAAAACCATTGATAATTACATTAAAAGGCCTTTCCAAAGGAAAACAAAACAAAATAAAAAGAGGCAGAGGTGAGAAGAGAATGAAAATATGTGGCAGAAGATTACTTGGTTGAATTTCAAGGGAAAGGACAATAGCCAGTCTCATAGTTGACATCACCATCAAGAAATCCAGTTGCTCTAAGCAGTGGATCAAGCTAGTTGTACTGCACATTGATCACCATTGATCTCCCTGAAGTTTGGCAGTTGATGAAGACATAAATGTTAGCTACAAACGAATTTTATATGGTTCTTACGTTTTAGACAAAGGATACTAGCCTAATATATAAGATAAACAGAAAGTCAAGAAATTATGACATTAGAGAAGGGCAACTGAATGACAATCAACAAAGCCTAGCTAAATCTTTAAAGATATAGTATCTCTTTATCTTCCTGATTATTGAAGTCTGCTATGAAATCAAGTTTAGATTTTCACTATAGGCAGGAATATATTAAACAATGGAAAATAAAAGTTCAAGAGATGCAATTGCTATTGGTTTCACAGCCAGACTTTTGGCTAATCAACTTAGAAAAGATAAAAGGAAAAAAAAAGTGGAAAGAACAGGCTATTTGAGATAAAATATGGAAACGACTTTCACAACCACTTAACGTTATCCAGCAAACATATGAGTAGATTCGTGTGATAGCATCAGCATGAGTAAGTTGGGTAATTCCTCCAATTTCTTCTTTTGCTTTGCGCGGAACAGCTAGGGAGTTAACATGGTAATATCTTGTAGCACTAACACCCAATGATGCTGGAATTGCCTATAAAACAAAGAGATATAAGAACATAGATTTTTTTAATGTGCATTCAATCACAAATCCTCAAATAGGTAGGAAAATGTCCATGAAGTGATAAAAGAAACTAACATTGAACAAAAGTCCATTTGCAGATTGTGATTTTCCGGTTCTTGAACTGTGCTCCAATTCGTACACGAAGCTTCCTGAAATTCCAGAAATTAAAAAGAAACTGAAACATCAACGGATGAAAACCTAGCGAAGATTTGTAGAGGAAAACAAGACTTGAACCTTTTCTTTGTTGCTTCTCTTCTAATCAGAGAAATGAGGTCGGCGCAACCCGGAGAATTGAGAGGTGACTCAAACCCACAACAATTTGAATAGATTCTCAGCGTTTCCGACTAAAGGAAGCTCAGCCTATCCAACCCAAAACGAAGAAATTAACTTCACAGCAGAATCAGAATCATCTTGGCTGAGATCGAGAAAAACTTACAGAAGCTTTGATGACGGAAGGAAGAGAGAGACAGAGCGGGAGGGGGAGAAAAACCAAGGCTGTTGAGGATAATGACAGCAAGCGAGAGGAAGCGGAAGGAAGAGGCTCCTATGAAATTGAAGCCATTCGAAAGGTAATACTGCCTGAGATCGAGATGTGGCCAGGTTTGTAAGAGATGGGTTTCTAGGTTTAAGGTCGAGAGAGAGCTGAGTGTTGAGAGGAGGGTTGTGTTTTTTTTCTTTGGACACGATGTGGCAATTAAACCTAGCTAAAAATTCTCCAAGTTATTCACACAACAGAAATGTCACCAACTATTGTCTGAGTGCAGCACTAAAAATCAAAATGTGAAATCGTGGAGGGAAACATAACGCCTTCAGCATTTTGGCTCAAAATATTGCCGCCCAGTTCCATCTTCACACAACAGAAAATCTTAAATCTGTTGTACAATTACAATAGCTTGCACTAGGCCTATCAACGGGAAGACATTCAAGCAAGCTTCTGCAAACTTTGATGCGTAGGTTTTCAATCACACAACAGAAATAGTAAAACTCATTGTCCTAGTAGCCCAAATTGAGCCAACCAAGACTCCAAAATTGAGGAAAATCTGCCGCTAGATTTTTTAAGATTTAGATGACAGACATTACTTCATTTCTGTTGTGCAATGTAGTTCTGATAAAAAAGTTTTCACTTTGTTGGCATTCACACAACAGAATATAACAAATACCGTTGTGCAATAAAGCTTATTTAAACACACAACAGAGGACTTTTGTTCCGTTGTGTGATTAGTGTTGTGTGATTAGCTTTTTGTAGTAGTGAAACCCTGAAAGATAAGAAGAGCTAGGTTTGAAATTTGATGATTTGGGTTGGCCTTTATAAGGTGTGTCTGGATTCTCTCTCTTTGACTAAAACTCAAAGAAGATGGTTCAAAGTTGAAGTGCATCAAGAGGATCAATCCTTGTTGTTGCTGTTGGCTCTCAAGGATGATTGAAATGAAGAAATAAGAAAGAAGAACTAATAAGGAGGAAGTGATGATGAACATTCATCACTCGCATTCATGTAAAAAAAAAAAAACTTTCTTTTGTTATTTTTTTTATTATATAAAAAATAATAAATAAGAAAAAAAGAGTAAAGGGTAAATTGGTCATTTTAATTAAAATTGCCAACTGGCATACGCCGTAACTGTGCTAACGGCTCTAGGTACCAAAGTTAGGTTAGGGTCAGAATCTCAGGTACCGTATTGATATTTTTTAAAGCTGAGGTACCGAAAGTTATAAGGAGGCAAATGTGGGGTACCGTACGGACCTTAGGGAAAATGAACAACAGTGTGAACATGAAGAATTTCTGAATTTGATAGGAATTAAAAGTTGGGATTTTGACAATTTATCCTAAGAATGAGTTTTTATCACCAGTAGGGTTAAAACTTTCTTGCACCGGAAAAAACGATACCAAACTTTCAAAAGTGATCAAAATGATACCTAAATATTTAAAAACAAATCAACTTGATACCCAACTTTCATAAGTGATCAAAATGATACCTAAAGTTTTAAAAACAAATCAACTTGATACCTCAGTTTATTTTTTCTAACTTCTTTATTAAATCAAAAATAAAATCAAGCCCAAAAATTGATGTAATTTGTGGTCAGAGGCCTGGCCATCAACTATCTATAACCCAATCTTCTTCTTCTATAGAATTAAAAAAAATATTCCATTCAATTTCAATTTCCACCATCGATCGTAGAAAAAAATAAAATTCGGCTGTTCCCCAACTTCTAAAGAAACAAAGAAAAATGGAGAGAGAGAGAGAGAGAGAGAGAAAGTGAGAGAGAGAGAGAGAGGTAGAGGTAGAAGAAGAAGAGAATTAACAAAGTAAAAAAAAATATTGAAAAACAGCTTTTATGTAAAATATTATTATAACCCCACAAAACACCACACCACACGTGATCAATTTTAACAAAAAGTTGCAAAAATAATCCGAGATATCATGTTGATTTGTTTTTAAAACTTTAGGTATCATTTTGATCACTTATGAAAGTTGGGTATCAAGTTGATTTGTTTTTAAAAATTTAAGTATCATTTTGATCACTTTTGAAAGTTTGGTATCGTTTTTTCCGGTGCAAGAAAGTTTTGACCCTAGTGGTGATAAAAACTCTTACCCTAATTCTAGAGACTTTTTCCCCCCTTACACCACCAACGTATTTTTCTTCCCACCTACCCATAAAGACTCTAATAAGGTCTTCCCTAATACTTAATTAAGTTTTTTTGTTTATTTTTTAGATTATTTTGGTCTCACCCCTTTGTTACTGAGAGAGAGAGAGGAGCAATAGGAGACATTGCTGGAGTCCGAACACCGGTCGCTAATATCCGATGGCCAGCCATCAGACTTCTCTGAATACCTAGTCGGAGGTCTTCATTGTGGTCGTCGGAGATCTAATAGGTCATCGGATAGGTTTATTGCCCCCCAATAGACCTTTATTGGGAGCCAATAAATCAAATTATATGAAACATCGGCGGAGGCCCCCCAAAGAGGTCTTTGGATATCTCATAGGGGGCCGGAGAGGTTTATTGCTCCCCTAATAGACCTTTATTTCCTCCCAATAAACCTTTCGGTCGCCGGAGTTAGAACTAATCTCCCTAAAATTAGACAAATAAAAATTTGATTAAGGAAAAAAATAAGAAGATTACATCAAATCAAAACATTTATTGCCTCCCCAAGCCCCCCCCCCCCAATGATACCTAAATTTTTAAAAACAAATCAACTTGATACCCAACTTTCATAAGTGATCAAAATGATACCTACAGTTTTTAAAACAAATCAACTGGATACCTCTGTTTATTTTTTCTAACTTCTTTGTTAAATCAAATGCAAAATCAAGCCAAAAAATTGAAGTGATTTTTGATCAGAGGCCGGGCCATCAACCATCTATAACCCAATCTTCTTCTTCTATAGAATTAAAAAAAAAAATTCCATTCAATTTCAATTTCTACCATCGATCATAGAAACAAATAAAATTTGGATGTTTAAAGAAAATGGAGAGAGAGAGAGAGAGAAAGGTAGAGATAGAAGAAGAAGAGAATTAACAAAGTAAAATAAAAAAATAATTGAAAAACAGTTTTTATGTAAAATATTATTATAACACCACAAAACACCGCACCACACGTGATCAATTTTAACAAAAAGTTGCAAAAAATAAACCGAAGTATCAAGTTGATTTGTTTTTAAAACTTTAGGTATCATTTTGATCACTTATGAAAGTTGGGTATCAAGTGGATTTGTTTTTAAAAATTTCGGTGCCATTTTGATCACTTTTGAAAGTTGGGAATCATTTTGTCCAGTGCAAGAAAGTTTTGACCCTACTGGTGATAAAAACTCTTTTCCTAATTTTAGAGACTTTTTCCCCCCTTACACCACCAACTTATTTTTCTTCCCACCTACCCATAAAGACTCTAATAAGGTCTTCCCTAATACTCAATTAAGTTTTTTTGTTTATTTTTTAGATTATTTTGGTCTCACCCCTTTGTTACTGAGAGAGAGAGAGGAGCAATAGGAGCGGTGGCCGACCATCGGACTTCTCTGAATACCTAGTCAGAGGTCTTCAAAGTGGTTGTCGGAGATCTAATAAGTCGTCTGAGAGGTTTATTGCCTCCCAATAGACCTTTATTGGAGCCATAAATAAAATTTTATGAAACCTCGGCGGAGGCCCCCCAAAGAGGTCTTTGGAGATCTCATAGGGGGCCGGAGAGGTTTATTGCTTCCCAATAGACCTTTATTTCCTCCCAATAAACCTTTCGGTCGCCGGAATTGGAACTAATCTCCCTAAAATTAGACAAATCAAAATTTCGGTATCATTTTGATCACTTTTGAAAGTTGGGAATCATTTTGTCCAGTGCAGGAAAGTTTGGACCTTAGTAGTTATAAAAACTCTTACCCTAATTCTAGAGACTTTTTCCCCCCTTACACCACCAACTTATTTTTCTTCCCACCTACCCATGAAGATTCTAATAAGGTTTTCCCTAATACTCAATTAAGTTTTTTTTGTTTATTTTTTAGACTATTTTGCTCTCACCCCTTTGTTACAGAGAGAGAGAGACGGGAGCAATAGGAGACTTCGCCGGAGTTCGAACACCGGTTGCTAATATCCTGTGGCCGGCCATCGGACTTCTCTGAATAGCTAGTCAGAGGTCTTCAATGAGGTCGTCAGAGATCTAATAGGTCATCGGAGAGGCTTATTGCCTCCCAATAGAACTTTTTTGGAGCCAATAAATAAAATTTTATGAAACCTTGGCGGAGGCCCCCTAAAGAGGTCTTTGGAGATCTCATAGGGGGCCGGAGAGGTTTATTGCTCCCCCAATAGATTTTTATTTCCTCCCAATAAACCTTTCGGTCACCGGAATTAGAACTAATCTCCCTAAAAATAGACAAATAAAAATTTGATTAAGGAAAAAAATAAGAAGATTACATCAATTCAAAACATTTATTGTCTCCCCAAGCCCCCCCCCCCAATGATACCTAAATTTTTTAAAACAAATCAACTTGATACACAACTTTCATAAGTGATCAAAATGATACCTAAAGTTTTAAAATCTAATCAACTTGATACCTCTGTTTATTTTTTCTAACTTGTTTGTTAAATCAAATGCAAAATCAAGCCAAAAAATTGAAGTGATTTGTGGTTAGAGGCCGGACCATCAACCATCTATAACACAATCTTCTTCTTCTATAGAATTAAAAAAAAAATTCCATTCAATTTCAATTTCTACCATCGATTGTGGAAACAAATAAATTCGGAAGTTTAAAGAAAAATGGGGAGAGAGAGAGAGGAGAGAGAGAGAGAGAGAGAGAGAGAGAGAGAGAGAGAGAGGTAGAGATAGAAGGAGAAAAGAATTAACAAAGTAAAATTAAAAATAATTGAAAAAAAGTTTTTATGTAAAATATTATTATAACCCCACAAAACACTGCACCACACGTGATCAATTTTAACAAAAAGTTGCAAAAAATAAACCGAGGTATCAAGTTGATTTGTTTTTAAAACTTTATCATTTTGATCACTTATGAAAGTTGGATATCAAGTTGATTTGTTTTTAAAATTTCCGGTATCATTTTGAACACTTTTGAAAATAGGGAATCATTTTGTCCAGTGCAAGAAAGTTTTGACCCTAGTGGTGATAAAAACTCTCACCCTAATTCTAGAGACTTTTTCCCCCCATACACCACCAACTTATTTTTCTTCCCACCAACCCATAAAGACTATAATAAGGTCTTCCCTAATGCTCAATTAAGTTTTTATATTTATTTTTTAGACTATTTTGCTCTCACCCCTTTGTTACAGAGAGAGAGAGAGAGAGGAGCAATCGGAGACTTCGCCGGAGTCTGAACACCGGTCGCTAATATAAGGTGGCTGGCCATCGGACTTCTCTGAATACCTAGTCAGAGGTCTTCAAAGTGGTTGGCGGAGATATAATAGGTCATCGGAGAGGTTTATTGCCCCCCAATAGACATTTATTGGGAGCCAATAAATAAAATTTAATGAAACCTCGGCGGAGGCCCGCCAAAGATGTCTTTGGAGATCTCATAGGGGGCCAGAGATGTTTATTGCTCCCTAAATAGACCTTTATTTCCTCCCAATAAACCTTACGGTCGCCGGAATTGGAACTAATCTCCCTAAAATTAGACAAATAAAAATTTTGGTATCATTTTGATAACTTTTGAAAGTTGGGAATCATTTTGTCCAGTGCAAGAAAGCTTTTACCCTAGTGGTGATAAAAACTCGTACCCAAATTCTAGAGAATTTTTCCCCCCTTACACCACCAACTTATTTTTCTTCCCACCTACCCATAAAGACTCTAATAAGGTCTTCCCTAATACTCAATTAAGTTTTTATTTTTATTTTTTAGACTATTTTGCTTTCACCCATTTGTTACATAGAGAGAGGGAGAGGAGCATAGGAGACTTCGCCGGAGTCTGAACACCAATTCAAAATTTGATTAAGGAAAAAAACAAGAAGATTACATCAATAATTGATGTGATTTGTTGTTAGAGGCCAGGCCATCAACCATCTATAACCCAATCTTCTTCTTCTATAGAATTATAAAAAAAATATTCCATCAATTTCAATTTCTACCGTTGATCGTAGAAACAAATAAAATTCGGATGTTTCCCAACTTCTAAAGAAACAAAGAAAAATGGAGAGAGAGAGAGAGAGAGAGAGAGAGAGAGAGGTAGAGATAGAAGAAGAAGAGAATTAACAAAGTAAAATAAAAAATAATTGAAAAACAGTTTTTATGTAAAATATTATTATAACCCCACAAAACACCGCACCACACGTGATCAATTTTAAAAAAAGTTGCAAAAAATAAACCAAGGTATCAAGTTGATTTGTTTTTAAAACTTTAGGTATCATTTTGATCATTTATGAAAGTTGGGTATCAAGTTGATTTGTTTTTAAAAATTTCGGTATCATGTTGATAACTTTTGAAAGTTGGGAATCATTTTGTCCAGTGCAAGAAAGTTTTGACAAAAACTCTTACCCTAATTCAAGAGACTTTTTCCCCCCTTACACCAGCAACTTATTTTTCTTCCCACCTACCCATAAAGACTATAATAAGGTCTCCCCTAATATTCAATCAAGTTTTTTTGTTTATTTTTTAGACTATTTTGCTCTCACTAGTCACCCCTTTGTTAGAGAGAGAGAGAGAGAGAGAGAGAGAGAGAGAGAGAGAGAGAGAGGAGCAATAGGAGACTTCACCGGAGTCCGAACACCGGTCTCTAATATCTGGTGGCTGGCCATCGGACTTCTCTGAATACCTAGTCGAAGGTCTTCAAAGTGGTTGTTGGAGATCTAATAGGTCATCAGAGAGGTTTATTGCCCCCCAATAGACCTTTATTGGGAGCCAATAAATAAAATTTTGTGAAACCTCGGCGGAGGCCCCCCAAAGAGGTCCTCAGATATCTCAAAGGGGCCGGAGATGTTTATTGCTCCCCCAATAGACATTTATTTCCTCCCAATAAACCTTTCGGTCGTGGGAATTGGAACCTTTCGGTATTATTTTGATGACTTTTAAAAGTTGGGAATCATTTTGTCCAGTGCAAGAAAGTTTTGACCCTAATGGTGATAAAAACTGTTGCCCTAATTGTAGAGACTTTTTCCCGTCTTCTCATAATCTGATGCCCCAAAAATTCGTATTTATTTTCTGAGGATTTTTCAGAATTTAAATTTTGGGTATTGGATGGTTTCGTGGCTCGTCGATGGAGCGGAAGTGTTTCGGGCGAACTAATCAGTCAGGAAGCGTCATTTAGGGGGGCAAGGAGGGCGCAAGGGTTGACTTTTTATTTGTTGGGATTCTCTGAAAACTTTCTTCACGAAAGTTGTAGAGCACGTCGATACGAGTTCGTGGACATATGGTTTGCGTCAATCGGAGTTCGTATGAGAAAGTTATGGCTATCGGAAGAAGTTTCCGTTTTAGTATAAATAGAGAAAAATCAGAAATTCTTTCATAATTTCAAGTTTCCATTTCCGGAAACCATTTTTTTCTCTCTCAGTCCATACCTTCAGTGTCTGAGTTTTCCATCTAACTTGACAAGAACCCGGCAACCTAACCCGGCTTTTCCGACGAACTGCGGCGGTCTCTGGCCGTGAAACTTGGTCAGCTGGTTCACCTCCTCCGTCTGGTCGTCCCTGTGTTGTTTTCTAGTGGAGATATCCACCGTGTGCGGCGCAGCAAGGACGTGCAGTTGGGTGATTTCAGACCCGACCGGAAAACACAACTCCGGCGACTTCGTGGCTTCATGCTTCCATGGTTGAGTTTAGAGAATGCTCCTTGATCGATCTATGGTGTTTGTTTCGATCGATTTACGTGGAAATCGGGTCAACTCAGTTTGAGCAATAATCCAAACCTTGTGAGGTAGTTTTCGACCCTTTATGCTTGTTTTCTGACTTCGAGCTAGTTATGAAAATTCACAAGCATGCTTAGATGAACAGCTTTGATGTTGGGAGTTTTGTCAAATATTGAGTTTTGGCCGGCGGCGGTGCACCACCGTCTGTGGAGGCTTTCTGGTGAATTTCCTGCCATGTAGGGAACTGTTTTTGGTATTATATATGTTCTACTCGTTGATACGAGAGTTTCAATATAGAATATGCAAATTTTGGAGTTCGTATGGAATTGTTATGATTTTTGCAGTTTCATACCGATCGATTAATTCAATCCTTGAGGATTCGAGCGTCCGATAGACTTGTGGTTTGGTCACATCGATTGTGGACGTATTTTGGAGACTTTGGGAGATCTCAGATGTGATTTCGCCTTAATTGGTGTCACCTTGGGGATTTTAGTTCAAAACAAGGGTTTCAGACTTAAATAGTTTGTAGATTGTTGCTAAGTTGAAACCGTATGTGATTAGGTACTTGACAAGGTATCCTTGGACGGTTGTTTGGTGGTGTGGCTGTCTTTTTCTGTATTGAAGACGCAGCGGGAGTTTCGAGGTGAGTAATCTCACAAGGTTCATTAATGAACAAAATACGTTTATTGTTTTGAGAGTTATTTAGTTAACTGCAAACTATTGTTGGTATTAGTGGGATTCCTGAGTGAATGACAACGTGTGTATTATTTATGTGAAATATGTATATTCTTGTGGGTAGAGGGGTAATTTATGCAATAGGGATTGATGGGTTGCTTTCTATTGCTTGAGACTTGACTTTTCGGGAGACAAAGTGTTAGGAATTGGGAATTCCTATTGTTTGGGAAGTGTCAAGATTTGTTGTTGGTACATCATGGGGGGTAGCGGGGAGCTATCTGATGTTCATGAGTACGTGTTTTTAAAAGAGAGTTTCGAGGATTCTTTCTTTTAAAAATGTCATGGGAGGACTTGTGAATCATATTCTATTTGTTAGGTTAACGATAAGTATGATTTAGGGTGTGTTGATGTGTTGTGTGTCCAGGTTGGACCGATGTGTTGTTTTTTCCAGGTTGGATTGATTTGTTGTTGGTACATCATGGGGGATAGAAGGGAGCTATCTGATGCTCATGAGTACGTGTTTTTAAAAGAGAGTTTTGGGGATTCTTTCTTTTAAATGTCCTGGGAGGACGTGTGAATCATATTCTATTTGTTAGGTTAACGATATGTATGATTGAGGGTGTGTTGATGTGTTGTGTGTCTAAGTTGGTCTGATTTGTCGTTGGTACATCATGGGGGGTAGCGGGGAGCTATTTGATGCTCATGAGTACGTGTTTTTAAAAAGGGAGTTTCAGAAATGCTTTCTTTTAAATGTCTGGGGAGGACTTGTGTATCACATGTAAATTGTTATCGTTTCAATTAATATGATTCTGTCACGGGGTGACTTGTATTTGTTTTTTTTGGGAAAAGAATGTGCTGTTTTGGGAAAACAGGGTGTGTGTCCCTTTTTACGAGTTGATGGGTTTCCTCGTTGGGTGAGTTGTGCGTGTGTGTTTTGAGTTACTCATACGGGCTTGCAAAAACTTACCGGGTTTGTTGTGTGGCAACCCGGTGCACCATTCAAACGGTGTAGGGGTTATTGTTGCAAGTCAGGATAATCGTGGCTGATGCTGAGGTAGCGTGCTTGCAGCTCAACAGTAGGAAGCCATTTATGTGACTTTACCGTTATTAAGACTTCCGCTTGTAGTGGGCTCTGAGGAGCATTTACGTTTTATTTTGTTGTGGCAATTTAATTCGTAAGTTTTGTAATACATAACTCTGTGGAGGGCGAGTATATGTTATTATCGTGGGTTCAGGGCATCAATGTGTACTTGGGTTAAAAGGGAAAAGTTTCCAAGTATTTTGTATTGATGGTTGAAGGATCACGCATATATAAGTATGGGATTATATATCGATTTTTAATTTTGTAAAAAAAATCAGGGGCGTGACACATACATACCCTAATAAGTTCTTCCCTAATACTCAATTAAGTTTTTTTGTTTATTTTTTAGACTATTTTGCTTTCACCCCTTTGTTACAGAGAGAGAGAGAGAGGAGCAATAGGAGACTTCGCCACAGTCCGAACACCGGTCACTAATATTCGGTGGCCGGCCATCGGACTTCTCTGAATACCTAGTCGGCGGTCTTCAAATTGGTTGTCAGAGATCTAATAGGTCATCAGAGAGGTTTATTGCCTCCCAAAAGACCTTTATTGGGGCCAATAAATAAAATTTTATGAAACCACGGCGGAGGCCCCCCAAAGAGGTCTTTGGAGATCTCATAGGGGGCCGGAGAGGTTTATTGCTCCCCCAATAGACCTTTATTTCCTCCCAATAAACCTTTCGGTCACTGGAATTGGAACTAATCTCCCTAAAATTAGACAAATAAAAATTTCGGTGTCATTTTGATCACTTTTGAAAGTTGGGAATCATTTTGTCCAGTGCAAGAAAGTTTTGACCCCTAATGGTGATAAAAACTCTTATCCTAATTCTAGAGACTTTTTCCCCCCTTACACCACCAACTTATTTTTCTTCCCACTTACCCATAAAGACTCTAATAAGGTATTCCCTAATACTCAATTAAGTTTTTTTGTTTATTTTTTAGACTATTTTGCTCTCACCCCTTTGTTACAGAGAGAGAGAGAGAGGAGCAATAGAAGACTTCGCCGGAGTCCGAACACCGGTCGCTAATATCCTGTGGCCGGCCATCAGACTTCTCTGAATACCTAGTCGGAGGTCTTCAAAGTGGTCGTCGGAGATCTAATAGGTCATCGGAGAGGTTTATTGCCTCCCAACAGACCTTTATTGGAGCCATAAATAAAATTTTATGAAACCTCGGCGGAGGCCCCCCAAAGAGGTCTTTGGAGATCCCATAGGGGGCCGGAGAGGTTTATCGCTCCCCCAATAGACCTTTATTTGCTCCCAATAAACTTTTCGGTCGCGGGAATTAGAATTAATCTCCCTAAAATTAGACAAATAAAAATTTAATGAAGGAAAAAAACAAGAAGATTACCTCAATTGAAAAAAAATTAGACCTTTTTTTCTTTGTTTCTTTCTGGGACTTATGCCCCCATTTTACCCCAAACAAAAAAAAAAAGGAAAGAAAAGGAGACAAGGGACAAAGACGATGACTGCAACGTCCTTCGGATTGCAATAAAACCTTTTTTTTTGTCTTTTTTCTTTCCTTCTAGGCCTTCTGCCCCATTACTGGAAAAAAAAAAAATATATATATATATATATATAAAGCTTGAACGACTTGTCGTCGCGAGCTCTGACCCGGAACAAAGCTTGAACCAGAACTACGGTGCTGCAGGACTCGCAGAGGCTGCAATTGTGACAATTGGAAGTGGGAAGGCTGCAAGTCCGGTCATCGGTCACCTGGCGGAGGTTGATGGACATGTACTAGGCGCGGCAGGAGTTCAAAGCATCAATGAAGACTCTGTTGGACTCGGAAGGTTCAAGATCGATGCCAACTTCCGATTCCTCACCTAATCCAAAGACTTACTCTCGAAGCAACCCCACTGCGTCCTCTACCTCGATGACGCTGACAAGCTCCACCGTAAGGCTCTATTCTAAGACTCTGCATCGAGACTGAGTTCGACTCCAATAGCTCCGACCATGTTGCCCCAAGATCGTGATGCCAAAGGTGGAGATCAGAGAGAGAGAGAGGAGAGACCGAATGTGGAAATCAGGGGAGGGAGGGAGAGAGAGAGAGAGAGAGAGAGAGAGAGAGAGAGAGAGAGAGAGAGAGAGAGAGATGAGAGTGGCATAAAATGTAGTTTATTAATTAAATCAATGGCAACAATTTGTTGTTGAGGTAAGTAGGATAAGTTTGGTCATTTTTGGTGTTTGGGTCAAGGACCCTTAAAAGTTTCCAGTGCGGGAATTCACAAAAGGAGTAGGGGTAGGTATTTGTAGAGTGGGGAAAGAAAAATGAGAAAATTACTTCCATAACTGTAGGTTAGGTTGAACTCAAAATCACTTTTTCTTTTCTATCTACATTATCAAAATTCCTTGTTGAATAGGTTGTTCAATTAATAAAATTTTCATCCATTCTTTTGGTTCCCATTGTACCATTTAGTACCTTGTAGAAGAAAATTTATTTTATGGTTCCCATCCACGGTATACTTGGTGATCCGGATTAATGTCATTGATCCTTATGACATGTACTTATTTCTGATTGATTTAGTCAATTTAATTTTTTTTTTATAACCCTTGCAATGGCCCCCACAAAATTTGATTGATATTATTAGTTTGGTCTACCACATGATAATGCCAAGTGTAATGATCCCCACTTCTTGTAGAAAGTCATATAGAAATGAATTAATCTATATGCCTAAATAATAAGGCTAGCAGCGGGCTGGGCCATGTGTAAAATTTGAATGGCCCGAACCTGGCTGGAAAATTCAAATGACGTGCTTTAGTAGACTGGGACCAGATCAGGACCCGACAATCATTTTTGGGTCAGGCTTTCGAGTTTTCAGGCCCAAAAGGCTTACATAAAAAATAGATCAACCAAAACCAGATCAGCCGTCACACCTCACCGCAGTTATTAATTTGAGCTCTTCTTGAAATAAACCAAAACGAGATCATTTTTTTTTTTTTTTTTGAAAACGAGATCATTTATATCTATCCAGGGACCATAAATCAACACCAATAAACCCCAAAATTTCTTATCAAATCTTAACATACATTGCTGATCAAATCGAAACCATTGAAAACCAATAAGCACAAACTCAAAGCAATGGTTACAGTCTTGGGTGTTAAGCATGCGCTGTCCTTTAATAAGAGCGAGTGAGAGTCGTGGGTCTGAAGCGGAAAAGTGGAGAACATAAGTGGGGTCTAATTACCAATCTAGGTCAGAGTCGTTTGGCAAATTGGGAGGGAGAGGTCAACATCGGTGTTCAGGGATTTGGGGATCAGAGGCGGATAGAGTAAAGGCTTAAGGGAGGACGAGGAGTCAAAGGGGTGGTGAAGGAGCAATCTGGTGCGGTAGTTGGAATGGAAGTAGTTGGCGGAAGAAACGTGGCTATCGAGATGGTTGCGACTGGGTCGTTGAAGATGTCTTTGCCGACTGGGAGATTGGCGGGGTCGAGTAAGAGGGGATTGGAGGAATGATGGCTTGCACAGACGGTGGAGGAATGAAGTAAAGGATTAGGCAGTAGCAAATCGGGCGTTGAGGTATATGACGGAAGAGAGAAAAAAACAAAATATAAGATATGGGCTGACAGGCTTTTTGGTTTTGAAATTACTATGCTTGGGCCCGAACAGTTTCGCACAAAATTTTCAAGGCCCAGACCATATGGGCTGGTTTGAGACTGGTCAGGTCAAGCTTTCGAGTGAAAATGCCCAACTCTACTAAATAATAACATTTTAAAAGTATGTGATTTATGGCTTAATTCGTGCTTTGATTTCAGACTTTTTCTTTTAAAAGAAAAGCCATTCACCCTTTATTTATGAAACTGAATTCAATATTGGAGGGGGCGCTAAACTCTAGTTTACAACACTCCTTAAGAGGACCTCCTAAATAATAGCATAAGTCTTTACTACAACACTGAATTCAAATATTCAAACATACACCAACTAACATAGAGTGTCACATCGACTACTCTATTTGCTTTATAATAATGGTGGCATATTAGAAAGTTAAATCAATGAAGCAGCTCTCCTAATATACTGACGACGGAAAACGGAATCCGAAAACACGAAGTTTCATCCTGTCACTAGAAAGTTGCGCCCATTTTACTAAGAAAACAATTCGTAGCCTTACTAGGGCAGACAAGGCACTTACAGTGCACACCCAGACTGACAGAACCTGACCCGAGTTTCATCCCGAAACCCGAATAGGAGCCTGTGGGGTCCACCTTAGGTGAAATTTTATAGAAAAATCAGCAGAACCTCCCCTAAAATGGACTACCCAAAGTTTACAAAAACCTGGACATGAACATAACTAAACTCACAACCATAAATACATTCCAAATACTTACATTCCAGGTATAAATTACATTCCGAAATACAATTCCATCTTAACACCAACAAGGCATTCAAATTCTCAAGCATTAACATTCTCCAATTTAAACTGGTTATCAGAGCAGTATTGCGTAATTAAGTCGATATCATACAAGGTAGGTTAATTGATAACCTACGATCAAAACGGAAGCACTGCATCCTATGCCTCAAGTTCCTAGACGCGACCTCGGCAAATATGAAATCTGGGCATTTAGAAAACCAAAGGGCTCAAGGGAAAATTAAAATGTTAGAGTGAGTGGACGAAACTAACTAATTGGATGCTTTCCCATTTCTCGTTATTTAAATCCGGCATGCAGTGAGATTTATAAAAATATCTCCAAACTCGTTCCCTTTGAAATCAACCTTTCGGTGAAAAATGTTCGATAATTAGGGAGGCATGTTGACTAGTCATCTCATAGGGGGCTGCCAACGGAAAATTAGGAGTCGGTGGTTAGAGGGACTGCCGACTAACCACAGGTAGTTAAAGGGGACTGCCGACTAACTAACTCATGTCATCTGGAAGGGACTGCCAACCGGAATACTGTCTGGAGGGGACTGCTGACTAGGTAATGTACGCATGCGCCGATAATAGCCTCCTTACCAACTCAATCCTTTTAAAACTCTTTTCTTTCAACGAGGAATCACATTTGAAATAATTATTTATTTTCAATTCACAAATTAAATTCCATGCTTGGAAATCCATACTGCATGCATCATTTAATTAAAACAAAGGTCCACTCACAATTAAAACAAATGTCCACTCACTGGTGAGCCTCGCCTCTAATCCTGCTGCCTGCCAATGTCCTCCTCGTTCAAGGGCTCAGTACGTCCTGTATAATTTGGCAGCATATAAATAATTGTAAAAAGGAAATAATTTAAAATAAAAAATTCATTCCCTCGAAAACTAATAACTCATTACTCAACAATTTCTCTAAAATTCGATTCTTCCAATTTAAAATTTATACAACTTGGATTCAGAATTCATAACAATTTCTACGTCCTCAAAATTCTTTTTAGCCTTCACAAGTCTCCTTCCAACTTCTTAATCAATCAAAATTCGATTTCTCAACAACAATTATAACCAATAAATTATAAATAAATTCCCTTTCCAAATTTTTCAAATTCTCTCTTAATTTTCTTTGATCCACATTCACTTCTCCGACTTCCAGACAATTGCAACTCAAAACAAAATCATAACAACGAGTACTTAACCAAGAATTTCAAATCTTAATATTAGTAAAACTATATCTAACATCGAATTCTTGTGAAATCAAAGATAATCAAGGACTCCCACACACTAGGCACAATTCAAAAACTAAAACAAAGCAATTTGGATGGCTGACTGAGCCTCCACGCACCCCCACTAGCGGTGGCGCCTGGGCATCCTGCGCCACCACCCCAGCACCCATAACCGGCCAAGAAAATTATACCAACACGACCTCCACAACAAACCCAACAAAAATTGTACTAGCAACAATAACCAAATCCAAGCAAAAATGACCGGAAATTCAACCCAAAACCAAGAACCCAACGGCTACTATTCACGTTCACAATCAACTTCGATTCTTCCTCCACCAGCCATATCAAGCTACAAAAAGTTAGGGATGATGATTAGCATCGCCCCAGCAACCAAAACCCCCAAGAAATCCGGCCGGAAACCTGAGATCGAAGAAATCCTCCGATTCCCATTTCTGGAAATTCCTCTTCGATTCTCTCAAAACCAAGCTACCCAACTCGAAATTCTTACCTGAGATGAAAGAGGAGGAAGAGTGGAGCATTTATGACCGGTAGCGCGCCCGGCTGTGGACTGACGGCGGTGAAATCTCCGAAAAACCAAGTGTGGTGAAAGGAAGAAGAAAAAGAGGAGGGGTTTTGGGGCTGCTTTGCTTTTCTCTCCTCTTTCCCAAAATGGAAACCCATTTAAAACCCAATTTAAGAATAGTAACTTCTAATTTTGTCATAACTTTTCCGTCCAAATTCGGTTTTGAGCAAACTACGTGTCTACGAACTTGATTTTACTTGTACTTGCACAAGGAAATTTCCTCACTTAACGGACCAAAGAAAAAGTCAACTCTTTGTCCATTGACTGTAAAACGTAATTCGTAAACTAAAAACGTCCTTTATTAACGGTACCTAAATAGTAAGCTAAGATTCTGGAGTACAGGGTATTACAATCTCCCCACCTTATAAAATTTCGTCCTCGAAATTCATACTTATAAAGGAAAAAGATGTGGGTACTGCTAGCTCATTTGATCCTCTGGTTCCCATGTAGCTTTTTCAACTAGATGATTCCTCCATAACACTTTAACCAAAGGTATGATCTTGTTCCGGAGTTCTAGCCCTATCAATCGACAGTTCAACCCCTGTAGTTCTCAACTCAGACAATAGTGGTACTCGAACAGTCCTTAAGTATGACAATGTCATGGAGGGCTTCCTACTGAGCGCATCTGCCACCACATTAGCTTTACCTGGATGATACTCAATAGTATAATCATAGTCTTTAATAAGTTCCATCCATCTCCATTGTCTCAAATTTAAATCTGGCTGCGTGAGCACATACTTGAAGCTTTTATGGTACAGTAAAGATCTGGTATTTGGCTCCATACAGATAATGCGTCCACAACTTAAGGGCAAACACAATGGCTGCTAGCTCTAGTTCATGTGTCGGGTAATTCAACTCATACGGTTTCAACTGTCTAGAACCATAAGCAATCACATTACCATGCTGCATTAAGACACAACCCAAGCCTTGTCTAGAGGCATCACTGTAAATCACATACTCCCCACTGTTATCAGGCAAGACTAGAATTGGAGCACTAGTCAAACGACTCTTAAGTTCCTGAAAGCTCCATTCACAATCTTCAAACCAAAAGAACTGGTCGCCTTTTCTAGTTAACCTGGTAAGAGGAGCAACGATTCTTGAAAAGTCTTCCACAAAATGTTGATAATAACCAGCAAGACCCAAGAAACTCCTGGATCAATCAAAATGAAAGCCGGTTGGCCAAAAATAATTAACGTGCCCATAATGACGTTCGGTGCAGTGCAACCCTCCTGCTGAGTCATTGGACGCCCTCTCTGTCCTCAACCCAGCTGAGTGCAGCTCTTACCAGTCTAACCGATACGAGGACCCTTACTAGCAGCACCCACAGTGGTCTGACTCACAGCCTTATCAGATGCAGCAGTAAATCCTTGGGTTAACTGAGGGCAATCCTTCTTGTAGTGGCCCCACTAACCACACTGATAACAAGTCCCCGCACCTGCCTAGCCTTGTCTTGCATGACAATGGCCCATATGGTGCCTACTACAAGTAGCACACTAGGGGTAGTCTCTCTGGATCGGTTGTCTACCAGAAACCCCACTGGAACCATCAACCCTACCACTGGATTGCCTCCTACCAAATTGTTCAGGTCTCCTAAAGAGTCCCCTGAAGTTCTGTCGAGAGCTAGAATCTGAGCTGCTTGGTCTACTGTTGGATGATGATGCAGAACTCAAACTAGATGCAATCCTCTTGGATGGCCCCTAGCTAGGACTATTGATCTCTAAAGGTTGGGAACTGGCCAGAACCCTAGCCTCACACCACATAGGAGCTTCCACAGCTGATATGAAATCTGAGTATTCGTGAGGTGCCAACCAATCCTGATAATCCAGTAGAAGACCCCCAATGAATTTCTCAGCCTTCATCTTTTCTCTAGCTATCAGCTCAGGTGCATACCGAGATAAAGCAATGAACGCTCTTGATACTGCAACACAATCATCTCCTTATCCTGCTCCAACTTCAAGAAGCTACCTCGTAGGCAGTGCTGGGATACCTGATTATAGCACTAATTAGAGACTCGGTCTTGAACTCCTCCCATGTCATGGTAGTTGGGTCAAAACCCCTAGCCCTGGTACCATGCCACCACATCCAAGCATCACCATCTAAGAAATCAATAGCCAATGGAACTCTCTTGGCAGTTGGACAACCCAAGGACTCGAATACTCTCTCTATTAGAGTGATCCAATCCCCTGCTACGGACTTAGTTGGAGCACTGAAAAAAGTATAAGCTCCATAGCGTCTAGCACGCCTTAACAGTATAATCAGTACTAAGATTAGAAAGTGCTGTCGTAAAACGCTCAAACAAATGCTCCATGGTCCGTAACAACCCAAGAGGGACCTGCTCATCATTACCCTCTCCAGCGGGGGAATGGCCCCTACCTGCTCGAGGTCGTCATCCACGATGCATTCTACCTGAAATTTCCCCAAGATTTAGTGATACCAAAGATGATTATACTAAAAGCATAAACCTTAGACACTTGATATGTACATCAGCACCGAAGTGCATATGATGGAGAACCGCTACAGTCGGGTCATCACTCGGAAGGTACTGAGTACAACCAAGTATGTAAGAAAACTATAACAGGATATCGACCAAAGAATCTAGTAACCTAGTGCTTTGATACCAACTAACAGAACCCGACCCGAGTTTCACCCCGAAACCCAAATACAAGCCTGTGAGGTCCACCTTAGGACTTAGGTGAAATTTTACTAAAAAATCAGCAGAACCTCCTCTAAAATAAACTACCCAAAGTTTACAAAAACCTGGACATGAACATGACTAAACTCACAACCATAAATACATTCCAAATACTTACGTTCCACGTATAAATTACATTCCAAAAATACAATTCCATCTTAACACCAACAAGGCATATATTCAAATTCTCAATCATTAACATTCTCCAATTTAAACTGGTTATCAGAGCAGTACTGCGTAATTAAGCCGATCTCATACGAGGTAGGTTAAGTGATAACCTACGATCAAAATGGAAACGCTGAATCCTATGCCTCAAGTTCCTGGACGCGACCTCGACAAATCTGAAATCTGTGCATTTAGAAAACTAAAGGGCTGAAGGGAAAACATTTAAAAACGTTAGAGTGAGTGGACGAAAATAAAATAATTTACTAAACTAACTAATTGGATGCTTTCCCATTTCTCGTTATTTAAATCCAGCATGCAGTGATATTTATAAAAATATCTCCAAACTCATTCCCTTTGAAATCAACCTTTCGGTGAAAAACGTTCGATGACTAGGGAGGGTTGCTGACTAGTCATCTCATGCCAGCTGGAGGGGACTGCCGCCCAGATGACGCATCGGAGGGGCTGCCGACCGGAAATTAAGAGGTGGTGGTTAGAGGGGACTGCTGACTAACTAACTCATGCCATCTGAAGGGACTGCCAACTGAAATATTGTCCGGAGGGCACTGCTGACTAGGTAATGTATGCATGCGCCGATAATAGCCTCCTTACCAACTCAATCCTTTTAAAACTCTTTTGTTTCAACGAGAAATCACATTTGAAACAATTACTTATTTTCAATTCACAAATTAAATTCCATGCTTGAAAATCCATACTGCATGCATCATTTAATTAAAACAAAGGTTCACTTACTGGTGAGCCTCGCTGCTAATCCTGCTGCCTACCAATGTCCTCCTCGTTCAAGGGCTCAATATGTCCTGTATAATTTGGCAGCATATAAATAACTGTAAAAAAGAAATAATTTAAAATAAAAAATTCATTCCCTTGAAAACTAATAACTCATTACTCAACAATTTCTCCAAAATTCGATTCTTCCGATTTAAAATTTATACGACTCGGATTTGGAATTCATAACGATTTCCACGTCCTCAAAATTCTTTTTTGCCTTCACAAGTCTCCTTCCAACTTCTTAATAAATTAAAATTCGATTTCTCAACAACAATTATAACCAATAAATTATAAAGAAATTCCCTTTCCAAATTCTCTCTTAATTTTCTTTGATCCACATTCACTTCTCCGACTTCCCAACAATTGCAACTCAAAACAAAATCATAACAATGAGTACTTAACCAAGAATTTCAAATCTTAATATTTGTAAAACTACATCCAACATCGAATTCCTGTGAAATCAAAGATAATCAAGGACTCCCACACACTAGGTACAAGTCAAAAATTAAAACAAAGCAATTTGGGTGGCTGACTGAGCCTCCACGTACAACCACTAGCGGCGGCGTGTGGGCATCACGCGCCACCACCCCAACACCCATAACCAGCCAAGCAAATTACACCAACACAACCTCCACAACAAGTCCAACAACAATTGTACCTGGAACAACAACCGAATCCAAGCAAAAATGGTCAGAAATTAACCCAAAACCAAGAACCCGACGACTACTGTTCACATTCACAATCACCTTCGATTCTTCCTCCACCGGCCATATTAAGCTGTAAAAAGTTAGGGATGATGATTAGCGTTGCCCCAGCAACCAAAAACCCCAAGAAATCAGGCCAGAAACCAGAGACCGAAGCAAATCTCCAATTTCCCATTTCTGAGAATTCCTCTTTGATTCTCCCAAAACCAAGCTACCCAACTCAAAATTCTTACCTGAGATGAAAGAGGAGAAAGAGAGGAGCGTTTAATGACCGGTGGCGCGCCTAGCTGTGGACTGACGGCGGTGAAATCGCCAGAAAACCAAGTGCGACGAAAGGAAGAAGAAAAAGGGGGAGGGGTAAGGTTGTCCCCATTTTTGGGGTTGCTTTTCTTTCTCTCTCCTCTTTCCCAAAATGGAAACCCATTTAAAACCCAATTTAAGAATAGTAACTTCTAATTTTGTCATAACTTTTCCGTCCAAATTCCGTTTTGAGCAAATTACGTGTCTACAAACTCGATTTTACGTGTACTAAGACATTCACAAAGAAATTTCCTAACTTAATGGACCAAAGAAAAGTCAACTCTTCGTCCATTGACTGTAAAACGTAACTCGTAAACTAAAAACGTCCTTTAGTAACGGTAACTAAATAGTAGGCTAAGATTCTGGGGTACGGGGTATTACACAGACAAATAGCGCAACTCGTCCTACTGCTATAGAGTATAGACTTATTGCTAACATAAAGTAGTAACCTAAAAACTAGAAGTAAAAATTAAATAAGAAAATATTATAGTACTACAACGTGCAGGGGCAGATAAGAGCATAATATGCGACATTATTATTGTAAATTCCTTACATTTTGTCACGTTATTTTCTCTTATTATATTGTATTAATGTTTGTTTTATTATTTTAGGATTCCTGTGGAGCAATTAAAAAAAAATGTGAGAAGTCATTCTCCTAACCATATTGACGTCGAGGTTGGTAAGACTAGGACTGAGATCTGGCGTTTTACTGGAATATATGGAGTAGCTTTCCGTGGAGGAAGGGATCGAACTGCAATCTTAAACTGAAAAGTCATTAGATCGCTTCACAAGAAATATAGATACAATCATATAAAAGTAAAAACAAGAAATAAAGTAGAAATGGATCATGAACCTTTAAACTGAATGGCCACTCAATCCAAGCCTAAGTCTTCTGCACTGCATCTCAATTTTGGTATTCTTTGTATGGGGCAAGAACTATATTACCGAGAGTGTGAGAGAGTGCAAGGACCTAAGCTTTATATAGAGAATTGGATATTCTGTAACCTCCCATAAAGGAAACAATTCAAGTCCAAATCCCTATTGTAATTGCATATCTTTTTAGGTTAACTTAATAACCAAGTCATATTGGATTCCTACATTACTTATGAGGATACACCATAAATAAGATATCTAGGATTAAAGTCTCAAGATTCTCCAATTACTTATTCTACATAAATTGGTAAGTTGTTGATGACTTGATGTAAACTAATGATAAAGTCCATTTTAGTCTTACACGAACCTGACGGTTGATTGACACCCTAGCTGCCCAGGCCTGTCATTTTCCATGGTTGATAGCAAGTGACTTCAATGGAGTATTGGTAAGAAAAGATAAGTCGATAGGGCCTTCCCGAGCAGTGGCAGCCATGACAAAATTTTGAAGAACCATGACTGGATGTGACTTTAGTGATATGGGCTTCATTGGCAGTTGTTTCATATGGTCAAACATCTACACAAAGGAGCATCTTGATCGGGGCTTTCAAAGGATACAATGGAGAGATAGATTTCCACATAGCCGGGTTATCACCCTGAGTCCATCGGAGTCTGATCATTGTCCTTTACTCATTGAGGCATACAAGGAATCACAGATCCGAAGAAAGATTAGCAGACCTTTTAGGTTTGAAGAAAGTTGGTTCGGTAGGGAGGAATGTCTGAACATTATCAAACAGGAGTGGGCAATGCCTATAACAGAAAATGTTCTCCAACAAATTGGAAGTAAAACGAAGGCATTAGGGCATAAACTAAGTGACTGACATCGTGTTGATTTCAACAAACAACAAATTGAGATGAGAGTGATTCAGGAAAAGCTTAATGACTTGATGAGGCAACCTCACTCAGTCCAACTGTATGAAGAACAAGGTTTGTTGCATGTTCAATATAGTCATTTACTTGCCCTACAAGAGACGTATTGGAAGCAAAGGTCTCGTGGTCTTTGGTTAAAAGAAGGAGATAGGAACACTACTTATTTCCATAGGAAAGCAAGCAATCGGAAGAGTAAGAATACAATAAGAGGACTGCTTGATGAAAACAATGGGTGGCAATTTGAACCGTGTGATATTGAAAGGTTACTGAAGTCATATTTTCAGAAAATCTTCTCAGTAGAAAGTGTAAATATGGAAGCTTTGCAAATGGTAATTGATGCTACGCCATGCAAGGTCACAAATCAAATGAATGAAATGCTGGTAGCCCCATACACAGATGAGGAGATCAAGAGAGCCCTCTTCCAGATGCACCCATCCAAATGTCCTGGTCCAGATGGTATGTCTCCTTTTTTATATCAAAATTATTAGGATATTGTCAATCATGATGTTTGTCTGGCAGTGAAAAATTTGCTTATCCATGTTTGTCAATCATGGAGATATATGGGAAGAATCAAATTATACTTATCTATGTTTAATACCAAAGATCAGTGATCCCAAGGAAGCAATGCATTTTCGACTTATAGCTCTCTGCAATGTTATTTGCAGAATTGGCTCGAAAGTTGTAGCAAACAGACTCAAAACATGGCTTCCTGAAATTGTGTCCCCATTGCAAAGTGCCTATGTTCCAGATAGATTGATATCTGATAATACTTTAGTAGCAAATGAGGCTGCACATTACATGCATAAGTTGAAACATCAGGATGCAAGTTTTTTCTTATTGAAGCTTGATATTTCTAAAGCTTATGACAGACTTGACTGGTTCTTCATATTTGCCATTCTGACAAGGTTGGGTTTTGCTGATCAATGGATTCAAATCATCATGAAATGTGTGACATATGTGACATATTCTATTCTCATTCAGTGTGAGCCTTCTTCTGTAATTACTCCTATGAGAGGCATCAGACAAGGTGATCATTTATCACCTTATCTATTCATACTGTGTAGTGAGGGGCTGTCAGCCCTAATCTCCCAAGCTGTGAATCGACACACCATTCAGGGGCTTACTATGTGTCCCCAAGCACCCACTTTGCATCATCTTTTCTTTGCAGATGACAGTATCCTATTTGGGTCTGCAACAAATGAGGAATGTGTACAATACAAATTTATTCTTGATACATATGAAAAAGCCCTAGGACAAAAGGTGAACTTTCAGAAAAGCAGTGTTGTCTTTAGTAATAATGTCAAGGATGACGGGCAACAAGAATTAGCTTCTATTCTTGGTGTTCAATGTGTCAAGGAGCATGATAAGTATCTAGGATTACCTATGCTGGTTGGGAGATCCAAGTCAGCTATCTTTGCTTATATAAAGGAAAAATTGACTAAAAAATTGGTCAGTTGGAAGCCAAAGATCTTGAGTGCAGCTGGTAAAGATATTCTTATTAAACCAGTGGCTCAAACTATGCCATTGCGTGCAATGAACTGTAACTTATTGCCAAAGGCTCTTTGTGATGATATTCATCAACTTTGTGCAACATTCTTTTGGGGAGACACGGATAACAAGAGAAAGATACATTGGAGGAGTTGGGAGAAACTGTGCCTCACAAAGCAAGAAGGTGGAATGGGGTTCAAAAATATTTATGCATACAATCTTGCTATGCTTGGCAAACAAGGATGTAGATTGTTTTCCAATCCTGACTCTTTAATTGCAAGACTGTACAAGGAAAAGTATTATCCCAACTGCTCCTTTTAGGAAGCTGAGTTGGGGGACTCCCCATTTGTTACGTCCCGTATCTCAATTTACCGGTTTACTAGTCATTTGGAAGGTAAACAACAATTACTTTCACTTTTTATCATGTTTTGATACTTTTAGTGGCCCTAAATGTTGACTTGTTTGGGTCAAAATTTGATAAAATTTTCTTCTAGAAAGTCGTAGAGGACGTTAAACCAAGTCTGTGCATATGTGGTACGTAAAAATCGGAGTTCGAATGCGAAAGTTATGGATGAAATATGTAAATTTACTATTTATAGTAAGTTTCTATATAAATGGAAAGTTACTGTGGTAGATTTCCATTTCCGGAAACCTACCCACTCGGTAACTCTCTCTCTCTTCGTCCCCGAGCTGTCTCTCTCTCTCTCTCTCCTCTGCAACTCCGGCGTCCTCTCAAGTCCGGCCACCTGGGAGTGAGCCGCGGCCATCATTCTCTTCCTCTCCTCTTCCTGGACTCGCCTGCGGTGGTAGCTCACCGAGTCTTAGCCGGAAAACGAAGAACCAAGATTAAGAACCTTACTGTAGCAGTTTTGAGTCAACGCCGGTATCTTCCGATTCCGGCCACCTCCGGTGATAAACCTTAGTCCATTGGAAGCGCCTTGAGACGTAGATGATGTTCTCCAAGTATTTGGTAGCGATTTGAAGCGTGGAGGAAGAATCGAAGGTTTGAATTTTTATCTCACTGTTCATAATATGGGTTTACTGTGTTCATAATTGTTGAGGCAGTTTTAGTTGTTTTCTAGCTTGGTGGTAGTTTAGAGAAGTGTTTTGGAGGTTGAGATGAAGCTGCTGCCAAAATTTAGTGGCCATCGAAGGTGGTGGCCGGCGGCGCGTGGGCCCCACCTGCTGCCACTGTGGGAGGCGAGTGGCAGTGCGTAGAACAGTGATTTAACTTCTATTTTTAGCTAGTAAAATCCTATATTTGATGTAGAGCTTATATATGTGAATTTGGTGAAGATTGGAGAAGTTTTTAATCGATTATGAATTTATGAAAATTTATAATTTCGATTATCGATTTACGAGAATCTGACCGTCGGATTTCTCTCGAATCTGCCCTAGAACTTGTAAATTAATGAAATGGTGTTAATGGTCAAGTTTGGGTTGAATCGGAGAAGGAAATGGAGATGTGGACGTAAGAGGATTGATTTTGGAATCATATTTATTTGCCGAATTGTTATTCACGAAATATATTTGTGTATAGGGCGCTATACCGAGTTACCGCTCGACGAAAAAAAATCTGTATGCTCGGTCGCCTAAATAGTCCTGTGAGTGGACTTTTGTTTTAAATAATTGATGCGCTCATTTATTTCTCGAATTAATGCTCTATTTAATTATCATATTACATTTCGAGCATATGATTTGATCTTGGAATTTGATATCAATTTATCTCATGGATTTACTTGAATTGATGATCTTTGAAAATTGATTTTCTATCTTGATTATGATTTGGGAAATGGAATTGTGATTCAAATTATTGTTTTAAATTATCGACCATATTAATCGGATCTAAATATTTATTTGTTATATCGTTTGGATTTTCGAATTGAAGTTTGGTACGCTCGATTTTAAATTTGTGATTTATCGAAGAATATTTTCCGAGGTGGTCTCCATAATTAATTATATTTCTATTCGTCGATTTGTAATTTCTGAAAGATTGTTAAAATGGGATTTCGATGGAGATATTTTTCTTATTTATTTATCGACTTTCGGCATTGGGAATGCCTTAATGATGATTTTGGATTTGATTTTGTTTCTGATTTACGATTTATAATTTGATCTCGCCTATTTTGTTATGAATTTGAGAATATTTTGGCGTGCGGGGCCACGTCATTGGAATATACTTATTTTTCTTGTGGGATATTGGGGAAGCTTTATGGATTTATAGATTTACTGGTTTTCGATTATTTTCTTTACCAACTGGGGTCGTTCTATAGTGTCTCCTCCTCACTTACTTTGTGTTTGTGAGTGGCCGTAGAGGTGATTTATTCTCCTCCTCACGTGAGTGGTAGTCGAGATTATTAGTTCTCCTCCTCACACAATCTATGTGTGAATGACAATCGAGGGTAGAGCCTAAGAGAATCCTTTACCCGTATGGTGATATTTCTTCCCCATATCCTATTATTACTTGACTGGCGGGGCTAGTCCAATTTCTCTTAATCAGCATGGCTGATATGTTTTCACGAGATTTTGAGTTTAAAGAAATACGTTTTATAAATGTTGCATGCATCGAGGTTTTATAATTTTAAATACGTGGGAAAGTATTCAAGTTTGCTTCTTTTAAATTATCTTGATTATTTATTTTTGTCCACTCACACTAACATGTTTTTCAATACTTTCCCCTGGGCCCTTCGGTTTCAAATGCCCAATTTGCAGGCTAGACTAGTTGAGGTCGGGCCTACATGGAGTTGAGGCATAGTTGTCACTACTTCCGCATTATTGGATCTGTCGATCCTTCACCCTCTTTACTTTTATTTCTATTATACCTTTTGTTTTAGAATTGCTTTGATAACCTGTGGGATTAATATTATTAAGTTGAGATTTGTGTATCGTTAATTGGAAGATGTTGTGATTTGGGAAGTAGGGTGGCTCCAGGAGAAAAGGATGGATTGCTTAGAAGTGTGAAAGTCTTTCTACAGGTTTTGGGTAGTTCATTTTTAGGGGAACTTTCGCCAAATTTTTGGTAGAATTTCTTCTAAGGTGGGCCCCGCAGGGCAAATGGATTCTTAATTGCCAGCAATTTTTGATTCAGAAACCTCCAAATTGTGTGTTTGAGTTAGTCTCGAACTTTATTGACTCAAACATACACTACTAGAATAATGTGCATAAACATCATGTCTTTTAAATCAGTTAAGATTTCACCCGATGTAAAATGTTTGTCTAACATCAGTTCTTAAAAAACTGATTTCTATTCATACAATTAACATCGTTTCTTATATTTGACTGATGTCTATACTTTTCATCCAAAATTTAAAAAAAATGCAGAAACGACCAAGTCTAAAATTTTGTAAGCGGGGAACGAAATTTTCATTCCCATAACACTTGGTCAAATTTCCCACGACTCATATCAACTGTTTTCCGACTTTTCCCACACTTCATCAATTTTGGCTCCCAAACCCTAACCACCGGGACACCCCTCCAGCAACTGACCTCCTCTTCCTCCTTCTCCGCCTCCTTCTCTCATCTCTCTTCATTCCCAAATCCACTAAATCTGCCAATTGCTGAGAGTGGAGAAGTCGGAGCTGGAGCTACAGTCGCCGTCTCTCCTTTGTCTCTCCATGGCCTCCCCATCTCAGCAGCTCTCTTCGGCCGTCGACGCCTCGACGGCCCTCGCCCTCCTCAACTGTAACTCGGTAAAAAGTTGTCTGGGTTTTCAATCGATCTATCTCTCATGAACATCTTAATGATTTTCTGGGTTTTCAGTCAAACAGCCTCGAGCTCTTGGTTGCTCTCTTCCTCAAGCAGCAAAGCAGAAAACTTTCTGGGTTTGATTTTTGATTCTTCAAAGTCTGTGTCTTGGGTCTGTTCTAAATCTCTTTTTACTTAGTTTCTGTTTTGGGCTCCTATTTTTCACTTGCAGATTCAAATTTTAAGTTGTGATTTGCTTTGTTAGTTGGGGTAAGGTGTGAAATTTTAGCAGAGCAGAGATTGATTGTTAATTGCCTACTGGTATTAGAGCTCTATAAGTCACGTGCAGAGCAACCATCATTCTGTTAATTGGCTACGGGTCTAGTTTTAGACTTTATTTCAAGTGGTCAACTACTTCTCCTGTTGCATATATTCATTATTGGTTTTTGAATTCAATGATGGTTGCTTCTTCATATATTTATCTCAAAAGTGGCTTTGTAACTACTGATATATGTAATTTGTGACAGGAAATAGCTAGGATGCCTGTCACCTTTACGAGGGGGCTTCTTCTGTTGTGCTTGTGTATAGCAGTGGTGACGATGAGAACAGCAGAAGTAGCAGGTGGAGGAGGATACATAAGGACCCGAAACAGCCCTTGAATACTATAATCAATGACCTACTGAGCCTGATGACTTTGGAGAAAAAGATTGGCCAGTTCACATAGATAGAGCACAATGTTGCTTCAGCTGAGGTCATGAACAAGTACTACATTGGTAATTAACTTGGCATATATCAGTCAGTCTGTTATTTTACCGTCAAACTCACTGCCTCCAATAACATGTCCATTTATTTTGTGTTATGTACAACTTCTTTATTAAATTTGGGGTGCATGGCTTGGCTTGCAAGGAGTGTCTTGAGCGGCGGTGGGAGTATGCCATCAGAAGAAGCTTATGCAGAAACTTGGGTTACAATGGTGAATGATTTTCAAAAGGGTTATCTATCAACTCACCTTGGTATTCCAATGATTTATGGTATTGATGCTGTTCATGGCCACAATAATGTCTACAAGGCAACATTCTTTCCCCACAATGTTGGCCTCGGAGTTACCAGGCAAGTACTAGTGCTATATCCAATCCAGAATGTATATATTACTTACTAAATAAAGTAAATCTGCTAGCCAGTTCTCATTGATTCCTCATGAATATGGATATTGAATCAATCGGTAGATCAACTGCAGGGACCTTGAACTTGTTAAGGAGATTGGAGCTGCAACTGCACTTGAAGTTAGAGCCACAGGCATTCCATATGTCTTGCACCATGCATAGCGGTAATAATTGTTACTCAACATTCATAATGCAGTGTGAAATTAGTTAAAATCCATTCTCATTCTATGTAAAATTCATTGAATAATTCAATATGTGTGTGCATGCAGGTTTGTAGAGATCCAAGATGAGGTCATTGTTACGAAAGCTATGGTGAAGATCATAAGGTTGTTCAAGCATTGACTCAGATCATACCTAGATTACAAGGAGATATACCACCTAACTCTACAAAGGGAACACCCTTTGTAGCTGGAAACTAAGAAACAAATTATTCTAGTTGTTTGCTTGTACGTGTTACCTAATATTCTTTAGCATTTCACAATCTCAGTTCATGGTAGAACGTAGCATTAATTACAGGCCTGCTACTACATTTAATTTTCACCTTTAATCCAATGAGGTAATTCCTCATAATTTGTTGTTTAGTATTTGAAACCCTCACTCGGTCCTTATCCACTTCTGATTTTCTCCATCTAATGTGAGAGATCAAGGTTTGCGTACATATTCTTCTGTTTAATTGATCAGTGTTTGAAACCAGCCTCAACTCATTGATTTCAATTGTGGTCAGTCACTCCACTTGAGCTATTTAAAATAAAAAAGGTCGTATATTGCTTGCTAGACCTATGATCATGGTTTGACATGGACTTATTCTGTTGTACATTCACCTTTTGACTATGTAAGAGCAACTCCAACAGCTTCCCTATAATTTTTGTATTATAGAGAAGCAAAAGTCAAATCTTTAGCCTATTTTTCTTCTCCAACTCCAACAGATTCCCTAGTTTACAGTAATCTATAAAAATCTCCATATTCTTCTTTAAAATTTTGGAGTTTGCTGTAAATATAGGGAATTTGGTTTTCTCTCTCCTCATTTTCCCTAAAATAGAGATAGTTATAGGGAATCTGTTGGAGCAAAAGATGCTCATTTTTCCCTAAAGTAGAGAAAAATCAAAATATAGGGAATCTGTTGGAGTTGCTCTAAAGAAGCGACCTTGGCTATATCTAGATGATTGATACGTTTTTTTGGATAAAGATGATTGATACGTTTGCCATAGTGTGAAAGTTAAAGTTTGGATTTATTTATCTGGTTGAGGAATTATGCAGTATTCCACAAGCTTCTTTGCAGAAACTTTAGCACTCTGATTGTGACTAAAAAAATACATAATCCACAAGCTTCTTTGCAGTATTTCATAGTTTAGTAATTACAATTAAACATGGCCGACAAAGGAAAATATTTACAGGGTAATTCTAACCGTGATCTTGGTCGAGTATAGTTCATGTTTCTTTACAGGAAAATATTCTCATTCCAGCTGGAGTAAAATATTTACAGTATTTTGGTCGAGTATAGTTCATGTTTCTTTATTTTGTGATTCTCTATAATGTTGTTCTTGTTATAATATCACTTCAGCAACTGAGATTGAGTTGATAGTCTCATTGTAAAGTAGGTTTGCCTCTCAAGTCTTCACTCTTGACAAGCTTTTTGTCTAGTTTTGTTTCTTGCCGCAAGTGTCAAATTTCCTTTTATGATCAGATTAGTTAAAGTCTAATTTTCATTTTCCGGTTCCTATATTTTGATTCCTATTTTCTTTTGCTTTTCTTCAGATTTCCTCTACTTGGTGAGTTTACATGCCAGAGTGCTATTATGGCTGAGTGCTTTATTGAAGCAGGTAGCGCGTACATTATTCTAATTGAAATTTTTAATTAAGAACATTATTCACTCATTTATACTTTTAGTGCAAGAAGCATGCATACTATGGAATAGTTTTTCTACCCTCATATATTGTTTGTGCATTAGTCCATGAAGCATGCATGCTCTGAAATCATAGTGATTATTTCTAGCCAAGTAAGCTGACTTGCCCCTTTTGCTGCTTGCAGGAGAGAGTTCTTTTTGCAATTCAGTGATGGACCAAGAGAGATGATATATTGTTCTTATTTTGTAAAACTTTTCAAATTATTAACAGCTTTCATTTTAGATAGAAATTAACACAATTCTCCAATATTTAAATTACATTTGAATTTCATGTTATTTGTGGATCAGCTTTCTTGTACCAAATACTTGTTGTAAAATGACAAAACTGATGTCAGGAAAGAGATTTTACAGCAGATTGAAAACAAAAACCGATGTCAAAAAAGAGAAAATACATCAGTTACTAAACAAGAACTGATATCAGAAAAGAGAAAATACATCAGTTACTAAACAAAAAATGATGTCTAGTATTACTATGGACATCGATATCGACCAAGGAACTGATGTCTCATATAGCATTGGACATCATTTTTCTTTAGGAACCGATGTTAGAAAAGAAAATGTACATCAGTTACTAAACCAAAACTGATGTCAGAAAAGAGAAAATACATCAGTTACTAAACAAAAACTGATGTCTAGTATTACTATGGACATCGATATCGACCAACGATCCGATGTCCCACATAGCATTGGACATCGTTCTTCTTCAGGAACCGATGTTAAAATGAGTAATTATATCAGTTCAAACTATACTACAGAATGTAGATTGAATGTCTAGTGGAATATTATGTAGCAAACACACGAAAAGCTCATAAACCACATGCAAAAATTAAAGGAAACCGATGTCTAAAATATTATCAGACAACGTTTCTAGAATCAGCAACGATGTTAAAATAGATAATTGTGTTGTCAAACCTATATTTCATTAAGCATCTAATGCCAAAATATGAAGGTTTGACAATAGCTAAACACACCAAAATGGTGATCACATTAACGTTTTTACATCGGTTCTGAACCTTAAACTAATGTCTCGTTGCAAACTAGACATCAGTTATGAACCGATGTCTTAGTTTTGGCAATTTTGACATCACCTACTATGACATCGGTTTTTTTTTTTTTAACATTAGTTGTGGACTGATGTCTATGAACTTTATCCTAGTAGTGATAAGACAATGGATCCCAACTGCGGTGCATGCAATATTCCCACCTGATGTTGCTAAGAAAGTGCTTTGCATCCCTCTTAGCAGACGAAATCCATATGATAAACCTTGTTGGAGTCCGGAAAAAAAAAAGGTTTCTATTATGTTAAAACTGCTTATTGGATTGCTAGAGTAAAAGTGTTAGAGCATGTGTTGACCTCTACATCTCAGGGTGATCTGTATAAAGAGTTATGGCAGAAGATTTAGAAGGCAAAGATACCTGGGAAGGTTCAAATTTATGTTTGGCGTGCTTGCTCAAATCTCCTTCTTACACAAGTCAAACTCAGTACTAAAGGGTACACAAGTGATCTGCATTGTCTTTTATGTTCTCATGCATACGAAGACACTTCCCATGTCTTCTGTGAATACCTTATAGCAACTGCCATTTTAAATGCATCCCCTTTTAATTTGGGAAGAAGTTTGCTACCTCGGTTGGACTTTAAAGAGTAGCTTCTAGACCACGCTTTGCATCTAAAGAAGGAGTTGTTTGCCAAACTCCTAATGATCATTTGGACCTTGTGGAAGAATAGGAATGATATGTTGTGGAATAATACAAAACAGTCTGCTGAGGCTTTAGTACTTAGTTGGTTATCTTGGCTGGAGGAATTTGGAAAAGCGCAACAGGTAGACTAACCTGTTCATCCAAAATAGAAGCAAGTTTTGAAACCGACAGGCCCATGTAATTGGAAACTAAAAGTTGATGGTAGTTTCCTCCCAAATATTGCTCATGGGGGTGTAGGAGGTGTTTTGCGTGATGATGCAAGACAGTTTCGAGCCGCATTTGTTGCCCTAATTCCAGTTATTGCTCCTGCAAGACAAGTAAAGATGTGCGCTATCAAGGAGGACTTGAAGCTGGTAGCTGCAATGCAGGTTAGCAATGTCATCATCGAAACAGATTGTCTGGAAGCAGTTTCTAGTATTACTGCCGTACAATTCACTTATGTCAATGAGGAAGGACTAATTAATGACATTCGTCAAGAACTCACCCACAGAACTGACATTATAGTGCAGCATACTTCACGTGTTTGCAACCGTGTAGCCCACTATTTAGCTAATGTAGCTTATGAAGCTAGTCATGGCTCTATTTAGTTTGTTAAACCTCCAGATTTCATTGAGGAAGTACTAAAATATGACTGTAATCACTTGAGGTAGCTTTTACCTCTATGAATGAAATATTTTTAAGTTAAATTTTTTTTTTCTTAAATTAGTTAAATGCACATGAGAGGCATGTGTAACGTTTTAAGGAGTATAGAGCTAAAGATGCAATTTGCATAGATATGGACACGGGCATGGGCTCGGCCCGGCGAAAATTTTCTAGGCTGGAGACCAGCCCTGTTTTTCAGTTCGAGCCTGGAATAAGGGTAAGTCCCAACAGGGACCGAAAAATTAAAGGACCAGCCTGAACAACTTCTGGCCCAAAAATCAATCTCTGCTTTCATCGCCATTTAACCCTGATCCCAGAAAAGAACCAGCAACAAAAAGACGCATTTCGCAACTACGTACATACCAATTTGCTAATCCTGACCAAAATTTTACAGCATAGTTGATGAGTTGAGGAATTCCATAATTCACTCAAGAGCTTGGAAACAACAGAAGCATCAAATGAACTCTATCAGGGACAAAACCAATAAACACTAATTGTTTTGAATAAGATTGGATCTTAAATTCATCGGCAGCTCCAACAAATCCTTGTTCTTTTTTCTGATTTGTACAAAACATAAAAGTTCTGATCTTTTATGCGCCCAATTAGTTAAGAAGAGAGAAGAAAACAAAAAGGGAGGCGTTGACCTGATGGGGAGGGAGGACTAGGAAAAGAAGGGAAAAAAAAAAAAAAAGAGGAGGCGTATGAGCTTAAGTTAAAGGGAGAAAGAAGAGACGGGGAAAAAAACGGAGAAAGAAGAAAAAAAGTCAAAGCATTTACACCTGACTTCGGGCCTTTTTATTTATTTATATATTTTAAGGCCTGGGCCCGGACCATTATATAAGGTTTTCAGACGGGCTTTGTATTACTGTCAAATTTTTTCTTAATGCCCGGACCATTCGGGTTGCTTTTCGGGTTTCGGGCTGAATGTCTGGCCCTAGTTTTGCACATGTAAACACAAAAGGAGAAAATTAGCAAAGATACATGTGACTTGAGTATGTGACGTTAAATGAACATGTCCACAACACAAGGAAGTTTTAAACTCAGCAAAGGCCTGTGGATATGCACATGCAGACGCAAGGGAGCTTTCCTAAACTTTTTAGGAGATGGTTTCAGTGTTGACTCAGGAATCCAAAATCAATTTGGATTTCAAAACCTTATTGGACAAGAAGAACTCATGATCATTCAAGAAAGCTCTAGAAGATGTTCTTGGCGTCAAAAGCAAGTAGGATTCAAGTTGGAAATCGTTTTTAAGGAGAAAGAAATAATTATCAAATTTGTATTCATACTCAAATAAAGCTTGCTTTGCTGTGAGCAATCTAGAAGATTATGTCGTCCAAAGCAAGACAAGTCCATCTTGGTTTACATGGTGCATGTGAGCCCCCGAAAAATTTTGTTTAATTTTTAGAAGGTAAGTTTTCGCCAATAAGATTTTCGCAAGGTGTTTTACGTGAAGAAATCGATTTTAGAGATTGTTTGGGTATCGAGATCACGATTTGGGCCTTATAATTTAAGTTTAGGCCAATGTTCTTCCTCTTGGGCCCACAAAGATTACTAAAGTTCGTTAGGACGAAAGATTGTCGAAGCAAATATGAAAGTGAGATGAATTAAATTGTAACAAAGTTTTGGATTTTGGGTTTTTACGAAATCGAGTTTTGGGCCTAGGATAAAGTCGAGAAATGACTTAGAAAGTTTCCGATGAAAAACGAATAAAAGAAAAGTTACTAGCCCAAAACCGAAGACAATTAACTATAAGAGTTTCGAAATTTGTCGTAAGGGCAAAATTGTCATTACACATGAGGTAGAAATAAGAGGAAGCCCTAGTAGCCTTCTCATTTCTCTCTCTCTCCACCCCCCCCCCCCCCCCCCCCCCCCGGGAAACACCATTTTCGGCCACCATCTCACCACACCGTCACCACCAATCGAACCAGCACCAAAATCTAACCAAAGCCCAACTGTAATCACCACCAAGCATCGCCGTTAACCTCTACATGCAACCACCATAGCTGTCGCCACATCGCCCAACCAAAACATCCATTTCCGGCCATCATCTCAACTCACCACAGCCACCAACGAGTTCAGGGCAAGCAGTTTATCACCTTCCCAAAACCTCGTCGCTAACCCAAAGCTGGAGAACTCCGTACGTGCCTTCGCCGGCGATCTGGGCTTCTGCAAAGCGAGGATTACCACCTCCGGCCACGATTGGGTGAAGCCATCACCTTGAAGAAGCTTAGGGCTGCACGAATTACCTTAACCTCTTAATCCCGGCTTCTGACTCTGACCAGAGCCACCGCACGCGCTACACGCGCCGGCGGTAGCACGTGAGCTACCCAACACCGCCGTGAATGCCATCAATTTACCCACTTCCGTCTGGTAAGCTAGCTTTGTCACCCTTTCTTGAATGAAGCCTCTGATTCTATATAAATTGAAAGCCCTAATCCCATCGTTGAGATTTGTTTCTGTGAGGTTTGTGGAAATCTAGAATCCTGATGCTTTGGAGGAGAGTTTGTGCTGATGGCAGTTTTGAATAACATTAATCAAGGTAAGGATTAGGTACAAATTCTCTTTTGAATAAGGATTGGTTGAAGGTTGATATTAATTGCGATGTGCCTGCCAGGGAATTCGAGAAGTTGATAGTGATGGAATACAATACGTTGAATCATGACTATCAGCAGAAAAAGAAAAGGAAATGGTAAGGGTCTGGCGTAGTGAGCTTATTGTTGTAGTTACTGCAGAATGGAATGAAGTGGGCTGTTACTATTGCTTTGGTTGAGTTAAATTTTGAAAGAGAATGATTGTTAATGATATGGTGATTGAGAAATTGGTATCCGAAATGAAGTTACTTTGATTTAAACTTATTGGACCAAACTCAACATAGCATTATTTTGATAAGAGGACAGTTAAGGAAGCTAAGGTATACCAAGAAAATAGAACGGTCTAACGAGTTGACCTAAAATTTAATTTTGGATCATAGCTTTGCTATTTTCTCCATGTCCCGAAAATTTAGAGAAATTTATTTAGTAGAATGTTCGGGAATGGAAATTGCCATTTGTTTTCTTAAAGTAAAAAGGGTAAAGAAATGAAGGTCAAGGTGCTAAGTATAATCACCATATCTCAAATGGTCCAAATGCCATTTCATTTGGATTATTTGGGAATGGTAAGGGTGTTTGTTGCTTAAGAAAGGAATACTAGACAATGACATCAACTATATAACCCAAACTAAATTATCGAAAGAAATTATGATGATCATATCCCGAATGAGCTTACCATTCTAAGTGAATTGTTCGGGAATGGTTTCCAATAATTATCGGTCATGGGTTATTTGGTGAGTATATTTTAAAGTGAGTTGTGAGTCAAGTTACTTATTGGTTTAATTTTATTATAAAGGACTTGAGCGTGTGCACTTGGATTAGAACAAATGATCGGAAGTTGGAAACGAAGCTAAGTTTGGGCGAGCACTCAATTTCCAGGTAGGGTGAGCTGTCCCTTCCTTGTTAGAGGCTTTTCTATGTGTGGAATGCACTAGTAAAATAGTATGTTGCCTGTAAATACGTTTTTGGTTATTCATTAGTCGATGCCTTGTGAGACCTGTGTTTCCATAACTGATATTTGCTAATTGCGAAAACCGAAGCTAGACTTGTATGTTGAGATACTGTGTCCCATTGTATGTTTGTACTTGTGACCTGAAAATGAATGGGACCTAGACGCGTAGACTCCTAGGGATCCCACGGTGTCAATAACCGTGAACCTCCGGAGGGGGCCGTGCTCCTATGTTTGTCGAGGAAGAGTGAGTACAGACAGTGAACCAGTCATAGGAGATGCAGGGCCAGGAAATGGACACTTTCGCTACTTGTAGTTACAAGGACTACAGAGTAGTTGGCCGGTTCTAGAAGGATGACGAACTAGGTCGGTCACCAATTTGTTTGAGTTTAGCCGGCAGGTAAGTATCTTGGAGCTCCAAATTGTGTGAAGCATACTACATATGCTTTATAAAAGAAATAAATGTTTGTGGTTGCCTATTTTTAAAGTATTTTTGATAAACGTGCACAATATTATGTAGTAAATATTTTCAAGTATATTATCTTTCAAACCTAGCATGGTTGGGTCGGCCTCTACTGGGCATGCGAGGGCGAAAGCTCACCCCTACAACAGTGTGCAGGTTTCAAGTATGTGGTCGTGAAGCGTACATGGGAGACACATGGTCCGGCTTGGCGCACTTCTCTTTGACTCTGTTAAAAGAAGGTTTTGGTCCCTTGTTGGGTTTTGAAATCACTTGTTTGGTTACTTTTATTTATTTATTTCCTACTCGTTTACAAAAATTCCGGGAGACCCGTAACCCTGGGGCGCGTCTCCCATGCTTGTAATTACTTAGTGTTTTGTTTTATTTTCCAAATTGGGCTCCGATTGCAAGCCCAAAACTCTTAGCCCATTTCAAATTCCGCTTTTGAAAATGTGTTGCTTGGTTGCTAGAACGACTTGGAAAAGGCCTTGCGATTTCGGGTTGATGAGTTATCGGGATGTCATTCGGGACATGTCGGTTTCTCATTGGCTTGGGGTCGAGGCGTTGTGGGACCCCTCTCTCGGGTCACCACAGTGCATACCATAAATATAGTATCGATGGAAAAAGTCAATTTTGCCCCAAAAACTCTAACAAAATACTTAAACTTACGTATACCATATTTTACTCATAGAACTCCGATTTTAGCATGCCACATATCAACCGATTCGGTTTAACGTGCTCTTTAAATTTCATGAAAGAAGTTTCCTCGAAAAATGAATTGAAGAAAAAGTCGACTTTGGAGGTCTCCCTAAATGTTCGAAATAAAGATAAAAGTAAAGATTTCACTCATTTATTGTCCATATGACTAGTAAACAGGTCACTCAGGATACAGATTGTAATAGCTAAACTTACTACTCTTGTGTCTTAGGTTCTAATGTCCCCAAAGGTGCAAGGAGTGGCTCAAATGCGTGGCGTGTGCTCTATGTAAGGGCATGCAACCGATCAATGCCCTCAACTGATTGAAAATAGTTCAAGGATGTATTGTCAAGAGGTTGAGCCTCCTTGGTTAGATGAAGTTATTGCTGCTGAAGCATATAATGGGGGCTGAAATTTGCACACCAAATATTGCAAACCACACACCCTTCTATTATTTTAATAATATTTTTCCTCACATCTCTTTTCACTTCCTATTAATGTTTGTGACCAAGGGATCTAATTAACGTTAAAGATAGAGAGTAAGAGAGAGAGACACACAAGAAGTATAGTGGTTCGTCTCCCGCCTTAGAGGGAAACTACTTCCACTTGAAAACTCAACTAGTGTGTTTGGGTCTTGCGGCCCAAAGGAAATTACAAGAGTTGTTGTAATAGGATGGATTTTAAGTGGGAGGAGGGATCCCTTTTATAGGTAAGGGAACCCCTCTTCTTTACATTTTCTTAGATGTGGGATGCAAAACCACTATTTTAGTCTTAGAAAGCATGTTGTGGAGGCATGTTGGCAAGGCCGGGAATGTGGCTTCCCTGTGAGGTACTGGTCGCTTCAGACTACCATGGGGTAGGTTGCATGTCGGGCTACGATATGCATGTCGCGGTTGGCCTCACCATGGCTTGTGGCCCCCCCTAAAAGGGTGTTACTTATGCTTGGTGAGATAGCAAACTAGCTTGCTAGTAGAGGTATCTACAAGTCCCCAAAGTCCCCAAGTAAGATGTGCTTCTTGGTTGGGGAGTTATAAAAATGATGTCATCAAGCATAAGTAACGTCTGGGCTGCACCGAGCCCCTACAAGTCCCCGAACTCCGTAAGCAAGAAGGGACTCTTCAACCTGTAAAACAAATATAGGAACATGCGCACGTAGGATGCTTGTTGTATTGGGCAACGTATGTGAGTTGCATTTCTATGCATTGGCATATACAAATGTATGAGGTGCATGATACATGTTGATGTATACATGTGAATGGCTCCGAGTACCATCAATTATGACGTATAAACTAGAGACCGCTTATGGTTGTGTGAACATATCACAAATAAGCATATGAATTACATATGATGTGCGTGGTGCTCGCAAGAGGACTAACGAGGTCAAGTTGATGAGGTTACGTTAGGTGTAAGTTGCATGAGTGACATGAAGCAAGCGTTTGTAATTCGTGAACGATGAATACACGAACGCTTGTGTTTGTTTGGTTTTCGCTCGTATTCATGGAACGTGAAAAGAATTCGATTTGTGGCAAACGACAAATGGTAGAAGAATTCAATGTTCCATTAATGTGTACTATTTCGAGGAGATATGAGTATAAAGCTCAAGAATGCCGGGAATGCGTGAGCATAAAACTCGAAGTTGCCGGGAAGACATGAGTAGGAAGCTCGAGGGTGTCGTGAGGGAGTGAGCGTGAAAGCTAGGGATGCCGTGAAGGAGTGAGCGTGAAGCTCGGGGGAGCCAGGAAGGCGTGAGCTGGAAGTGGGAAGCTCGGAGGTGCCGGGAAGGCTTGAGAGGGAAGCTCGAGGGTGCCGAGAAGGTGTGAGCGGGAAGCTCGGGGGTGCCGGGTAGGCGTGAGAGTTAGAGCTCGTGAGTGGGAAGCTCGAGGCTACCGCGAAGGTGTGAGCGTGAGAGCTCGTGAACTGGAAGCTCAAGGTTGCTGGGTAGGCATGAGCGTTAGAGCTCGTGGGTGGGAAACTCTAGGGTACCTCGGAGGAGTAAGCGTGAGAGCTCATGAGCGGGAGGCTCGAGGGTGTCGCGGAGGCATGAGCATTAGAGCTCGTGAGCAGGAAGCTTGGGGATGCCGTGAAGGCGTGAGCGCGGAGGTCGAGGATGCTGGGAAGGCATGAACGTTAGAGCTCCTGAGCTGGAAGCTTGAGGATGCAACGGAGGTGTGAGTGCCGAGCTCGTGAGCATGGAGCTCGGGGATGCCGTGGAGGCGGTGGGCGTTAGGTAACGAACCTAATTTTTGATACTCAAGCGTCGGGGGTCAACCGCGAGATCAATGACTGTCGTGGGCTACGCTAACCGGTCCTTTTACTCTTTCCCGAAGGAGCAAAGTTTGACTACAATGCCCCATAGCGGTCATTATCATTATGAGGCGTTGCCTTACCGCATGGCGGTTGGTCATAGACCATAGACTCTTGGAGTCTATACCCGTTTAGGTCTCTTTCCTGTGGGGAAAGTTTGACAAAGTATGGTGCCCGAAGGCTAGACCATATTTTTACATATAGAGTATATGTAAGGTTTGTAATTGTATGAACAATGACAAATAAATATAGCAAGTAATAATATATGGATCTTATGACCATGTAACATGCATAATAGATATATGGATCTTTTGAGAGTAGCTTCTGATAAAAGTTATGAATCATTGTGAACCTAGAGCCTAACTAAAGCATGTTGGATATGTTTGAGCGAGTTAGGTTATCTTCGAGCAAGTTGGATGTAGTTGAGCAGATAGGCGCTGTGCGAGCATGCGGGGCGTGGACCAAGCAAGTCGTGGCCATGCTCGATACTCAAGCGAGTTGTAACCATTGCAAGTGTTTATTCGTGCATGTTTAATTAAGTCATAAGTGTCACAAGCTTCTAGATGTGGCATAGTTTGTTTAAGTGAGTGTCACACTAAATTGATTTAAGCATGGCATATGTATAGCATGTACTTGTAGTAAAATTGCTAATAATATTTTTGCGTTTTGTAAACATGCATAGAGATCATTGAGATCGATATTTGAAGCATGGCATATCTAGCATGTAAGGCCTAGAAAGTGTTGCCAAATCTAAGAAATGTTGTAGACATGCTTTTAAAAGTAGTAAAAGCATGACAATGGCTCTAATTGCAAGAGCGTAAAAGATAAGCTATAGGCAATGGCTCTAATTGCAAGAGAGTAAAAGATAAGATATAGTTACTTATCTTATGCCGATTTGGAGTGAGTTGGCGTTGAAATTGATATAAGTACCCAAATCATGTTGGAGTTGTCCAAGCATGACGTTCCATTGCTCTGGTGAAGTTCCTTAGTAGAAGGGTGATGATTTTGCTAGAAGTGATAAGTGATTATGTCTTCTTAAAACAAAATAGGTGATTAGTACATGAGTATGTGAAATCAACACTAGTATCTTGCATATGTACTTCGATAAGATATTTAAGCAAGGTGTATAGGCGATGTAGTTGACAAGAAATGACATGATTGATTGTGTACTCAAATATGAATTTCAAAGTAACAATGAAAATAAGTCATCATGTGTGCACTAGGTGTTGGAGCTACATAAATATATATGGATGCCAACATTGAACTACAATGACCAGATTGGGTTGTGACCAAGAGTCATTGCTATTTTGAATGTGCAATTATAATGTCGAAAAACATATATGACTTTTTCTATGAGGTCTTTTGATAAACACTATTTAATCAGGAGTGACCATGTTATATATGCCATTTGGGTTGTAGCAGTTCAAAGAAGGCTTGTGCATTAATAATTTAATATGCGTGGTTTAGATAGCTGCTTTCAATGTTACAAGGCATATGTGTTAAAAAGGCCAGTAGGGATGGTGCATGCGACCAGTGAACAAGTATCAAAAGTAAGATATAATCATGCATAACAGAGCTGGCATGTATAAAGCAGCAAATGAGCTTAACATGGCAATTAAGAGGCTTTGCATGTACATGTATGTATGTACATATATTACAAACATTTCATGGCAAACAACTACATATTATCTATACTATAGATAAATTCTTGTATCATATGCATGTTGATGCATATATACCATGTTTATGCATATACGGACTATGCATGGGACGAGCTGCAAGTGTCCATGAGCACACGTGTCCAAAGTCATTTAATCAAAAAGCCTATGATGGTATGACCGCAATAACTACGACTTTGAGTAAATGAGCATATAAAAAGCAATTATGTGGCTATGTGTTGCGTGTACATATATGAACAAGTACAACATGCTATGGCAGTAGATCACGAGTTTATATATGGAAAAATTATTATTGTTCACTTGTGCAAAGCCATGGGTATGTGGTGTCCATAGAAAGCTCAATAAATACATAAAGAAAGAAGGAAGAGAAACTCAGCTCTATTGGCCGCTCTGTCACCGTAGAAACCCAACACCTTAATTCATAGTTGCAGGTGGGTGTCCAGGTCTACTATTTGAGCAGAGTGCTTCGACAAGATCGGTGAGAACAGTTTGGGGAGATTTTCCTGATGATGACTGGTGCACAAATTTGCTTGTGCTTGTCAAAATAAGGATGGTTGGTGTTGGCAGAAGTAACTTTGGGTGTGTTGGTAAGAGCTTTGGCCAGTGGGTTGGCAGAGCTTTGGCCAGCGGTGGACGAGGACTTGGTGCTCAGCGGTGACTAGGAGTCAGCGGAGACATAGAGCTCGCTAGCGGAGGCTCTAGATAGCAGGCCTAGCTGAGGCTGGTGCTCTTAACAGTGGCAACAGAGGTTTCATCAGCGGTAGTGGTAATGGAGAAGCTTTGGCTAGCGGTGGTTTTGTGTTACTCGAATTAACGGGGTCAAGAGCAGGCAAACGAGGTCTGGTGTGGTTTGCGGTGTTCTGACCGCTTGAGGTGATGTCACTGATGCCATGAGGATGGGGTTTTGGTGTAGTTCTTGGCAGTGTGCGTCGATCTCGCTGGCGGTTTGGTGAGACAGAGAGTAAGCTTGATTGGCGGAGCGCTAGCTTTGTTTGGGCTGTGAGAGGCTTAGCAGTGCCAGGTCTTGGCGGTGGCCTAGTTGGTGGAGGGGGCTTTGCTCAGCGGAGATTCTTTGGCAAAAGGGTGTGGCGGTGCATCAATGTGCTGGTCACCTATATATTTACAGTGAATGAAGCGAGCTTCTCGTCCTCTGGGTGTCCAAAGTAAATGGCAGCAAATATGTTGTTGACCAACTTTGATTGGCCATTGACTGAGCGAGAGAGAGTAGTCTGATGCTTACAAGAGAGGATAGCTGAGTTGTCCTTATGGGTGCCCAGAGTATATATGGCGGTGGTTCTTGTTGGCGGTGCCACAAGCAGTAAGGCTCGAATTTGACTGTGCTTTGTCCGACCGAAGCTGCTGCTAGGCTCACTGGCCGCTAGCTTCGCTATCGCTGGGTGATACCGATAGACTTGCTAGGAGTCGAAGCTGAAAGTTTTGTCTTTTTTTTTTGTTTTTTGTTTACTGCCAAGTACCTTTTGTGTATGTTACCGCTAAGTGCGATATGTAATGAAGGAAATCATTGTGAGCTTTTGTGTGCATTTTACACCAAGGATGGAATGTGTTGATGCTAGAGTAACATGCAAAGTTGACGGAGCACAATTGCTAGAGAAAAATGTTGGCGTTGACTGATTTTGAGTTGGCGTTGACCATTTTTCAGTTGGTATTACCAGCATTGACCTCACTGACCATCGTTGACCAACCTTCACCAGCGTTGACCTGGCATTGACCTTCCTTGTGATAGGAGCATTTTAATGCGACGTTTTAAGTGTTATTTCCTCGTATTTAATTAGTTATTTCCTTAAATGAATCCCTTTAGTTTAGGAAAGTTTCTTTTTCCTGTTTTTAGCAAGTTTCCATTTTAGTTTAGGAAAGTTTTCATTTCTTACTTTTAGAAAGTTTCTATTTTTCATTTTTGGAAAGTTTCTATTTTTGTTTTAGGAAAGTTTCTATTTTTTATAATAGTTTCTATTTTCAGGTCCTTGGAGCGAAAAAGTGGAAATGAACTCACGAAAGGAAAGAGGAGCTAGCAAACGTTAAGAGGTGTGAAGATGAGACACAAAGGGCTACACAAATGAGCAGAAATGAAGAAATGAAGCTTTCCTGTTCCAACCAGGAAATCCTGTTCAAAAGAGGAAAGTGTATCAAGCAAGATTCCAAAGCAACCAAGAAAGGAAAATGGAAAAATGAAGTATCATGGAGTTGAAAGAAGCTTCTTGAAGACACTAGAAGATGACATGGCTTGAAGGTAACGCAACAAGGCCCAAGAGCTCTCTAGATTAACTTGGATTTTCAGCAAAATGGATAAAAGCCCATAAAAGCCCATTGGATTTAAGGGTTTGTGATGCAATGAAACAATGTTGGAGTGTTTTCCGTGAAAACCAAGAGGAAAAGAAGGAGATGGCGTGAAAATCAAGAAGAAAATAAAAGATTACGCAAGAGATATTCAAGGGAGAGTTTTAAGGAAATAAGAAGCGTGTGCAACAAGAAAAAGGTTCAAAATAAGTCTAGATTCATCCCTAAATTCCCTAAAGGAATTTTGGCCGAAATTCATGAAGAAAATCAGAAAATCCTTATATAATTTCGGCAAGAATATATTTTTAAGGGATTTAGACTTATTTTGGAAAGTTTTGATTGGTTGGACAACACAATAGGGCTTACATGGCAAATTACGATTGGTTGGAATTATGTGGCAATTTATGCTAATTCCTTGGAAAATAAAAGAAGATTCATGAAGACTTGAAGACCAAGGCCAACATTCCTATATATACTCCCCTCTAGTTGATGTTTTAGACATCCTATAATTCAGAAAATACTCTCTCCATAACGTCAAGTCTCTCTCCATCCTCTAGTGCAAGTTCAACGTTTCAAGCAAGGAAGAAGAAGAGAAGAACCAAGCCGTGAGCATCATCATCCATCCTCCATCTTGAAGACTTGCTTTCAAGATTCAAGAATCCAAACGCCAATCATCCACCCCCATCTCCATCTCACGGTGTAATTCGCCCTCTTTCTTTGTAACTTTGTTTGATTTCGTTGGAATTGTTTCTAGTTGACAATAATATTTGAACAAAGTTTAATTCTGAAATTTTATGATTGAATGATATTTTCGATTCCTATGATTGTGATTCTATAGTTGCTTATGTGAGATTGATCGATTAAATTTGCTTGATTGATATCTTTTATATGTTTGTTCTAAGTGGTTCGAAACATTCTAGGGTTTACATATAATTGGTGCTAGATTTAAGTTTATGATTCACCTAATAGTTTTGTGCACTTGAATCAAAAGTAGTAAAAGTTTTGGACAAGAATCGAATTTAATTGAAAAGGATTGCAATTAGATCAACTTATTCATACTAAGCTGTGCACTTAAGTTAATAACCTTTCTCTTGCTTATTGTGTTGAACAAGTTAGCTAGCTTTCTAGACTTTGATTGCATGTTTGATAGGATTGATCTATGTGCTTTCACTTAGATTAATTAGTAAAGGAAAGTAAAATATGGGAAATCGTTTGCTTCAAATGTTTCACATGATCAACTTCTTTCTCATGACTTGGAAGAACAATTATAGGGTTGATTTGAATTTGATTATGAAATTGGTTTTGATCTTTGTTTCTTATGTTTCATTCTTATATTTATGTTTTTGTATTTACTTAATTTTATTTCTTTCTTTTAATTTTCGAAAACCTAAAACCCTAAAACCCCCTTAATTTCGTAAGTTGTATATATTTGTGTAAATATTATACTTTGTGTTTATATTAATCGTTTTAATTGTTTCAAAATGACAGGTGTACCCTCAATCCCCAGAATAGAACGATCCCTATTTACTATATACTAACGATGACATTTGTAGGGTTAAGTTGAATACTAATTTTAGCTGATTACCTTGTTCGGAGTTGACCGGCCCTAATGGGCGTTGACCGGCTCGATGGGCTTTGACCAATCCCAAGGGCGTTGGTCGAGCGTTGACTTGACGCTAACGGGCCAAAGCTCATGGTACGTGACGAAGCTTTTGTGTTGGCTTCCCACAGACGGCGCCAATGTTAATGTTTATGACCGAGGGGTCTAATTAACGTTAAAGATAGAGAGTAAGAGAGAGAGACACACACAAGAAATATAGTGGTTTGTCTCATGCCTTAGCAGGAAACTACGTCCACTTGAAAGCTTAACTAGTGTGTTTGGGCCTTGCGGCCCAAAGGAGATTACAAGAGATGTTGTAATGGGATGGATTTTAAGTGGGAGGATGCCTTTTATAGGTAAGGGAACCCCTCTCCTTTACAGTTTCTTAGATGTGGGATGCAAAACCACTATTCTAGTCTTAGAAAGCATGTTGGCAAGGCCGGGAAGGTGGCTTCCCGGCGAGGTCTTGGCCACTTCCGACTACTACGGGGTAGGTTGTATGTCGGGCTACAATATGCATGTCACGGTTGGCCCCACCATGGCTTATGGGCCCCCCTAAAAGGGTGTTACTTATGCTTGGTGAGATAGCAAACTACATTGCTAGTAGAGGTATCTACACTTCCTAAAATGCCCTTGAGTTTGTTTTTTTTTTTTTTTTGGTCTTTTTCCTTTCTCTCTCTCGTCCAAACCATGACAGGGATTTTTCTCCCGTTCTTGGCTATGATGTTGGCCAGGCAGATTATACTACAAATGCTACTCAATTTCAAATTTTGAAACAGAAAGGGGCATCCAACTTGAAGTTCGAAAACCAGAAAGGCAAAACAAACTACATATACAAATTTCATCTCATATGTATTAGTAAAACAGATGCAATTCGAACCAAGCTTGAAGAAAGTCGAACCCAGAAATCGAAGCAAGGGCACAATAGTGGGGAACAAGGATCTGAAAATAGGGTGGGCTAATTTTAAGAATATAAAAATCTTGGGTAACAGAAAGTTCAGAAACAGAAATCAAGCATACTGCATACCAAAATTGGCAGCATACCAAAACAGATGTAGAGCATACCAAAAATCCAAAACTGGCAGCTTACTCTGACATTGCATTACCAAAGGTCCAAAATAGATGCTTGAATCATATTATTTTCATACCAAAACAGATGCAAATTTCATCTCAATTATACAATTTCTCATCTCAATTCTCATATACAAATTTCATCTCATATGTTGATATAAAAATGTCTCATACTCTCATCTCAATTTAATGAATTTATACACTGGCAGAAGGCAAAACAGATGCAATTGGAACCTATAAATCGAACAAAGTAACTGAACTTGAAGAATCAGAACCAACCTTGAAGAATCGAAAATCGAATCAAGCTTCAAGATGTTATGCTTTGAACCGTCGCTGCTTTGCTGCTTGAGTTTGACCCAGAAAATCCGTCATTCGACCACGAAGAGCCACCACCACCGGATTGGTATTCGTACCAGCAATTTCTCCTGCACTAGATCTAATCAGCAGAGAACACCCCATAATCAAACCACCATGAGATATCCACCACCATCCCAACCAAACCGGCCATGAGAAGGCCCCATCTGATCTGGACACCTTGAGAACAACCCATGAGAACACACCATCCGATCTGGAAAACTCAAACCCAACGTGCCGCCGTCGATGTCCCTCGAAGCATTTAGCCATGGATCACAATTGCTTCTTCTCCACCATGAAGAAACCGTCAACCACCCACCCGGCAGTAACCACCACGCACTAGTGAGGCCAGATGCCCGTGCCGGCACCGGGGCCCCACCGGAGGGGAGAACCAAAGAGAAGACTGGAAAAAACCAAGCCTTGCAGAAAATTGCCGTACACTGAGAAAGATGGAGCAATAGAAGAACGGGAGAAAAATCCCTATCGTGGTTTGGAAGAGAGAGAGAGAGAGAGAGAGAGAGAGAGAAAGAGAAGAAAATGACCAAAACCAAAAAAAAAAAATATCGGACTCAAAGGGCATTTTAGGAAGTGAAAAGAGATGTAAGGTAAAATATTATTAAAATAATATAAGGGGGTGTGGTTTGCACTATTGGGTGAAGCCTGGAATTAATAAAATTTTCTTTCGAATATTAAAAAAAAAAAATGTTGATCTTCTATGATCTCTATTAGGAGGAAAATCCTCCATAGCTTTCTATCTGGTTTGACGGGTTTCTCTCTTATCATACAAAGTTGATTCAACGGCAAAGTTTACTTGAAGTGTAAAAAGTTAGGTTCAAATTGGCCTAGTGTTTGATTCCTTCATTTTTATTTTTATTTTTGACAACAAAATTCTCCCATAATAATAAAACAATGCGCTGATCAGTTCAGATGTGTTTTTAACATGTCACCTACATCTACATGACAAAACAAGAGGGATTATCTCAAAGGACTCTAAACTAGGTCTACAATGATCGTCATGCATAAAGTAGATTGGGTAATAAAGGCTCCCATCGATAGACTCTAGCCATTTGCAGGATGTTCAATGATATCCATACTGCAACTCAAGCAACTGCTTGGATCGGCCCATTAGACCTATAGCCGCCACGGCCCCTTCCACGATATCCTTCCTTGCCACGGCCACGACCACGGCCGCCTTGAGGAGGTGCTTCTTCATTGTATCCTCCATCTTACTGCACATCAGCCTGGGGTCAATTGTACCCTCCCTTCCCACGGCCTAGGAAACTACGTCCTCTACCACGGCCCTTACCCCTGAAATCACCCCCACTGCGGTCATAACCTCCATCACTATATTTAGGCACAAAGCCATTCCGTCGTATACACGTGATGAAATGAAGCTGTTAGAGCATTTTTAGCAATGCTAGCTATTTTTTAGTCAAATGTTAGTCAAAGTAGCTAAAAAGTTATTTTGACTAACCACTTTAGAAATACGTCTACATCAATGCCTCAATTTTAGCTAGTTTTGAATATATATATATATATATATATATATTATATATATATATATTTTTTTTAAATGAAGAATAAATAGTTTAAATGTATTCATAAATTACATAAAATAACTCAACATGAATGTTTTAAATTATAGAGAGTCTCATCTCACTCTCTATTTAGGAGCTACATAGCTAAAAGTTATAATAGATAGCCACTTAATAGGAGCATATTTATGCGACATTATTATTATTTAACTCTATGCTTTTCTTTATTAGTTTATATTATTTTTAGATAATTTATTTGTTTTTTTTATGTTTATTAGGTTTTCCAAAGCAAACTTTAAAAGAAGGCTTAAAGAAGGAAAGTGTGTGGAATTCTGATTTAGTAAGGATTTTCGATGCATTATGACTTTTCTTTCAAGCAAAGAGTTAGAGATCCACAAGGAAACAAAGTAGAAGAGTTTTAAGACTCAATAAAAGGCTTCTAGACATGAGAGTCAAGGTCTACAACGCACAAGAGAAGCAAGAAACCATTCAAGCAACTCAAGGAGAAGAAGTAACGTTCGGAGCCCAGAAACGATCAACCCCTGGAATCTGGAGATCGATCGTTTGCCCTATTTTCCATCTTTTTTATTCTTTATTCTTTCCAAAACTCATGTATTTCTTTTGTGTGTTTTCCAAGATGATGGGTAGCTAATTTTCTTTTAGTTAGGGGCTGCTTTCAACCGTAGACATGGTGTAACTATGATGTTGGTGTTTATTTAATATGTTCTTTGGATTTCGGATATTCATTGGTTTATTGTTTGTTCATTGATCAACTTTGTATGTTTATTGATGGTGCACAACATTAGTATGCATGCTAGGTTGTAAAGCTATGAGTGTCTTGTATGATCATCATGCGTACGTGCATTCTAGAGTAGCGAGTGAGTGACTTGAGCCTCATTCATATAAACCAACGTCTAGGTAGATTATGACAACATCAGTACCGAAATTGCCTAGTCTTATTCATAATCTTTTAGACCTTAATGACTTCTAGGTGAGAGCTGTGCGAGAACATCACTATAGGTTCTATTCTAGGGGCTAAATTAAGTTGAAAACATCATTCTCTTAACATACTAAGTAAGAAAGATTGATAAGTTAATTACAACACATCATTGGCTTAGCTTGAGTATGGATATCCGAATGAATTGAACACATTAGTAAATACATCATAGGTATAATTATTGTCTAGTGGTGAGAAGTAGTTCTCAGCTAGTTTTCTCATATTTGATCAAAACCAAAATCCCCGAATTGTTTTCTGTTTTCATTAGTCTTCTGTCCTTCGTTTTCTTTATTTTATTTAGTAGAGAAATTCAACTCAGATTACCCCCAAATTTGTGTGTCTTCAACTATGTGTCTAGTTAGTGTATATTTTCATAATTTTTAATTAAGTCTAGGTATAGTTTTTAATTTCGTCTTTGTCTAGTGTTTGTTTCGAGTTTTTAGAGTATGTTTTGCAATTGTTGAGCCACAATCCTCTACGGGAAACGCCCTCTTTCCTATACTACCATCGATAACCAATGGAATTGCAGGGATTTATTTAATGCCTGTTTTAGGTGTATCAAAAAGCTAAACATGCTCTCTAAAATAGCTAAGGAGACAAAATAGAGAGTCTGCTAAAAATACTCTTATTATATGGTATATTACTCCATATTTTGGGTTAAAATTTGGTACATGTAAAGTTCAAACAGACTAGTCAAAAAAAAAAAAAAAGAAGAAGCAGCCCAAACAGAGGTTACAACAAATAATCAAACCATAGATAGACCCTTTTCGGGCATTCCTTACTCTCACTAATTTGCGTACTTTCAATTCTCTTCAGGTGCAACTTTACTGGCGATCAACTACTCTATAAACAACGTTCTATGTTTAATGAACCAAAAACGTCCATCTGAGTGCAGATCAAGAGGCTTGGAGGAGTTGCACAATATTCATGGGTGAAATATCACTGGAGTTCCCATACAAGAGACGCCTTGCTATGATCATATTAGAAGCATCAGAAGGATGGTAAGGATCCCAAAACACATACTTCGACCGGTCCTCGCAAACCATTGAGGGCTGAGGACCACATGCGATTAGACCCCCGTAGCGCCCTACTACACTGCAGCACGCAGAGTTTGTATTCTCGAAACCTGTTAATGAAACAATACTAATCAGTCTCATGATCTTTGAGAAAATTAACAGTGATCGAAAACTCACAGCACCAAGTCTCACCATATGATATGTAGTTCTCAATGATGTCTTCCACAATACTATGAGCATTTCCATACACAAATTTGGCCCCGGGAAGATTCTTGTTTAGCTCGGTGACAAGGGTCCTTAGCTTGGCATTGAATGACCGTGCTAATTGATTTGGAAATTCAGCACACTTATCTGGATCTGCTACCAGATTTACTTCCCTCTCAAAGGGTATACACCCAATAGGTCCTAAATTTAACACAACCATCTTCCTTGCACCCAAATTGTACAGTCTCTGCATTTCATAACAAATCTATGTTAATAAAACTAATGATAAACAACCATAGTACAGTATCAATGACTCTGTATTTCTCATCATAACAATCAATGTTCCTAAAATCCCAGGACCAAATTCAACATCCAATATATGGGGAAGCGATATATCTGAGTTATAACAAAGCAAAATGTTTACTGTAAGTTGTAGTCTGAATCTTGCAATCAAAATGCCAACAAAAGTTTCCGGCGGTATCAACTTCCTCTTAACCTCAGTTATAACTGGCACCAAGTAGTTACTGAGGAAATCGTTTGAGCCGATTGTTACTGAGAAGAGAGATCTTCTAAGTAGCTCTACTGCTGCAGGAAGACCAATGCTTGAGATAATGTCTTGTCTGGTATTTGCAAAATTATCTATCTGTGCATCCATGTTTATTCTACCAACCTACCAAATTAAAGTGACATATGATTTATATATCATTAGCTCAATGTATACATTTAATATGATCAAACGAAAGCGAGTGAAAAGCAGAAGAACCCTTACATATATTTTTCCTGTTTCATTAAGAATTCCACCTCCACCTGAAGCATAGTTGACACCCCTCAGAATTACTGGTCCAGCTGTTGTGGGAGCTAAGTAAGGAGGAGTGAACTCCTTCAAACCCAGAGCACTCTGACCTGTCGATTAGAATGTGTCAAAAAATGATCGAGGACTAGAGACAAAGGATGAACTGAATGTAGGGCCAGAACTTATACTTGCCTATAATGTCAATGACGGTTCTTGCATTTGTGTATCGCCCGGTAGGCTTTCCGAAATCGATTCCATTGGGAGGATAATCAGCCTTGGAGAGTGAGGGAATGTAGTTGTTGTTCCCCACTTCAACCAGAGAATCCCCAAACACAAAATTAGCAAGAGTTTCTTTTGCCAAACACATTCTCCACAGTGCAAAAATTAAGCTAAGAATGAATTTTCCATCTATAAATATGCCACCCATTATAAAGATCTTGCAAAAGGGTATCTCAAATTTCTCAAAACCAATACTATACTTCCGATGAAGCTTGAAAGGAGAAACAGCCCTCTTTATGTAGATATATTTACAATTACTTCAGCGAAACACATTATTAAGAGCATGAAAAACAGTTAAACTGGACCAGTGTAGAGCAACCTCTGCTTGTCAATATCGACATTCAATCATAGGCCTAAAATGTTAAGAGTTAGCAGTTAGCAACAGCATTGAATTGAATGCAGTGCAAACGTAGCAACTAACCCCGTTTGCGCAGAGCTGTTGTGGGAGTTTCCAAGTGAAAAAAGAAGTAGATTCAAGTTGCTAACCCACCGTGGAGTCCGAGAGTGTAACTGTAAGAAAGTTTCAAAGTCAGACCAGTAAAATACTAAAAATGTGATATTCCATGTGAAATTTAATACTGTAGTTCAGATTCTGCAGTGGTATTGAGGTTTTTTGTTACCCAAAAGCTTAAGCTACATCTGTTGTTGAAGTTGCACAATTGCAGGTTACCATTAATTTCATCCTTGTCATGAAGTGGAGGCAGAGAGGCCAATCTGTATGCATTTACAGAATACAGATCCGTTTGATTATGGAGTTTGCAGCTGTGCATCTGTAACTGTAAGCTTGACAACATCTAGTGGGTCATTACCTTCTTTAAGGTCTTTCAGTTTCTTGTTATAGTACTTCATATTTATGATGAGGTTGTCCCAACCAATAAACTAACTTCGAGCTATGTTTTGTCGTTTATGTATGGAATTTTTTTTTTTTTTTGAGAATATGGATGAAATACTTAAATACTACAATTTCTGATTTTAATTAACCGTAACAAATAATCGGTCCATTTGTTTTATTATTGGTCACACTTTTTTGACATTCTAAAAGTCCAACCGTTGTCGTTTACCTTCACAGTAAATTGTCGAGAAAAATCTTCAAATAGTACTTGAACTAAGGTTCAATGCACATTATGGTACCTATAACTATTCTCGTAGTATCTGAACTATTGCTCTGTTAGCTATTTACATACCTCCATCTACTTTATTGTGAAATCGCTTATGTGGCACACTTTTTTGGTAATAAAGGCAGGGCCAATACAGTTATTTCACTAAATTTGAAAACTAGATAAATAAAATTCTTTAATTAATTAAAAGAAGCCAAATAATGAAAGAATAAAAATAAAATAAAGGGTTAATTACATGTAAGTGCATCTTTGCACTTTTTTTTAGCAATAATGCCACTAACTAATTTTTTCCCTCATAAGGCCACTAGATTAAAAAGGGAGTTATATTTTGGATATAAAAGCCAATATATTTACATAAATGTCATTAGAGTAAAAAGTCAACAATCATTCTCTCTCTCATATCCGGTGAGGTCTCCGGTCAACTCTGGCCGACCTCCGGTCAACTTCCAGCGGATCTCCGGTGAACTCCGGCGGGTCTCCGGCCAACTTCCGGCGACCACAAAAGCTACTGTCACTAACACCAAAAGCTACTGTCACAAGCAACAAAAGCTACTCTGATGAGATTTCCGATAACCTCCGGCGAGGTCACAAAAGCTACTGTTACCAACAAAACGAAAGCTACTCTGGTGAGATTTCCGGAAACCTCCGACGAGGTGACAAAAGCTACTATTACTAGCAACAAAAGTTACTCCTAACCAAAAAAACCTATGATCAACAAAACCAAATGCTACTATCTCCACCAACAAAAGCTACTGTCACCAACACCAAAAGCTACTGTCACCAACACTAAAAGCTACTCTTACCAACACTAAAAACTACTCTCACCAGCAACAAACGCTATTCTCACAAGCAACAGAAAACTATTTTCACCAATAGCAAAAGCTGCTCTAACCAACAACAAAAGCTACTCTCACCAACACCAGTGAGCTACCCTCACTAACATTAGAGAGCTACTCCAGTATCAAAAACTACTCTCACCATCAAGAAAAGTTACTCTTACCGATGCAAAAAGCTACTATCACCATCTCAAAAAACTATTTTCACCACCAACAAAAACTACTCTCACCAACGTCAAAAACTACTATCACCACCGCAAAAAGCTACAATCATCACCACTCTCATCAACATCAGAAACTCTTCTCACTAACAACAAAACGCTACTCTCACCAACTCCGAAAGCTACTCTCACCAACATTGAAAACCGCTTCACTTGCTCTGTTTTTGAAATGATGCAAGTGCAAGACAAATATTGCCTGAATTCAACCACAAAAACAAACACAAACCAGAATAAAACACCATCATAAACATAGATAATACCATAACATCAAAATTGCACAATGAGGCGTAAAATTACGATCCAATTTCATTAACCACATCTATCTATTAAGTGCAAAGCTTAATCAATTCTAACATGTCAAAATGCAATTAGTACTAATTCACATGCCCTCATCACTTTTGTGCTGTTAAGCAAAGCTACAGCTATAACCAACATCTCTGCTCAAATGAAAACTAAAACAATTAGGAACAGAACAAGTTGGGTGGTCCAATTTGCCCCACAGTCAATGACCCAAACAAGTTCACAAGCAATGCAGCATCAGGCACAACCAACCCATTTACAAGCCCAGCTACAAACTCACCGAGAAAACTTTCCCCGGCACCGGTTAGATCAACCTGGCTGGTCGAAAACGGCCCAACTTCTACTTCCCCATCTCTCCAACACACTTCACGCTTCCCATTCATCACCACAGCACAACACACCTTCCTGATCTCCTCCACTTCCACAAACAGAGCCTCCTCCGCCGGCAAGAGGTGAAAGAACCCACTCTCTCGAAGAGATCTGAGTTGGACTCTAGTGAGGTAGCTCTGATCCAACTGAGAATCTGCCTGACTTGCATGAAATCTCGCTGCAGAAGTATGAGCACGAGGTCGAGTTCACAGAGAAACTAGAGGCCTCACTGCGAGTATTCGATTTCTGAGACGAGTAGAGAATCGAAGAGATCTGAGTTGGACTCCACTGAGGTAGCTCCGATCAGAGCTTCATCGTCATCGTCTTTAGGCGTGCCGGCGCCGGTTCTAAGTTTTGCAAGCTTGGATCAATTGGAATCTCACCAGATCGGAGGCGGTGGTAGCGGGAATCGGATGGGGGGAGAGAGAGCGTCGTGCTGGTGGTCGTCGGAAATCGGAGGTGGAGACCAAAGATGTGAAAAACCTGTGGTCGAGGGGAGAGGGAGAGAGAGAGAGAGAGAGAGAGAGAGAGAGAGAGAGAGAGAGAGAGATACGGGTAACTGTGTAAGGCTGATGGAATTAATTGGTTTTCTTAAGTGGGAGGGTAAAATTGTCAGGAATTAATTAATTTGTGGAAGCAGGTGGCCTTATGTGTACAAGAAAAATTAAGTGGACTTATCACTAATTAAAGTTTCAAAAGATCACTTGTGTGTAATTTTCTATAAAATAAAACCCACCACTCGAAAAATTGTATTCAGTATTCAAGTACATGGTTGAGATCTAGGTTCTTCGAGCTGGCATCAAATATTTTTTTTTCCAACTTTTATTTTTGGTACATAATTAAAGAAAATTAATGACAAAAAAAGCCAAAAAAATTAACAAAATCTAATAAAAAAGAAAATAATACGTGTGAATATTATATTGACTCAAAGTCACAAATAACATATTTATTTTGTGCAAAAAAAGAAAAAAGAAACAAATAATATATATGTTAATAAAAAATTTTCTGACAGTTTTACCCCTATTTAAAAAACGGAAGTACTAAGTTGGCTAACAGAGCAATAGTCCAGGTAATACGAGAGTAGTTTTAAAAAGTTAGATACCAAAATGTGCATTGGAGCATAATTTAGGTACCATTTGAAGATTTTTTCCGATTAAGTTTTCATTCGTGTTATTTTAGTGTGTAAGAAAGAGAGCCATAATAAACCTAAATCAAAGTAGTGCAGTGCCATGTATTGATTAGGAAGTAAGGGAGGAATATTGTCATGTTGGATATGTGTGTTACTACCATATATGTTTTACTATAACAAATGGTCTTAGAGCCTATACAACCTTGTATAACTCATTGAATTGGTGTCTCTTGCCGTCATCGATGCTTCTGCATGACATTTTGGCAATTCTTTCAAACAATGTTATGATCACCTTTTATTTTACTAGAACGTATATTTTACCTTTTGAATAGAAGGTAACGCATAGATAAACAAATAGAGCGTGGAGTCAAATTATTATCTAATTACGTTAATCTTATGGGAAAGATAAGTTATTGTGCTGGTTATCCGTGTTAACACGCTATGCTCGCATTTAATTATTCTTCACCCAATAGTTTAGGTGTATCTATTTAATTTATTTAAATTTTTTTTTTTTTTTTTTGGAAAGACAATTGTCAATTCATTGATAGTGCCACATAATGACCCACGTTAGTGAGTTGTCAGAAAGAGTCATTATCTAAGTAAACCCATATTTTCAAGTTATTAAGCCCAACTAGAAAACCCTTACTACTCTCATGGAAGACTACAAATATACATTTTCAAGGTTAATGTTACAGTTTGAACAATTGATGAACTTATATGATCGATGTATACAAACCATACAACACATTATAAAGGTCTAAAAAGAACACACACATTGGAACGAGAAAGCCCGTCCACAACCACCATCCTGTGCTAGCTAGGGAAAGTTCTTCACCAAACTAGGCCCGAACATGAGATTTTAAGGTCCAAGGCAAAAACTATAAAATGGTCCCATATTTTTACATACATACAAGGATTAAAAAAAATACATACCACGTACACAAACGGTGCTACATGAGATTCAAACATTCAATCACAAATGTAAAAATTACATGTTTTACCGTTGGAACATAGAACATTACATGATGCATATTTAGTTATTTACACTAGATAATATTTGTATAGGAGTCAACAATAAATTGAACCTATTTTCCAACGCAAAGCTGTCGGAGGCTTGAGGCGGCCCCCTCTTTTGGCTCACCTCAGCTCCAGCCTCGCCCAACCAAGTAGACACTGACATGCCCCCAACCAATTACAAAACCAAAGGGAAAAGAAGGAAAAAGATGTGTGTTTTTAAATAATAGTAGTGAGGACTGAGGACTAAAGTTATTTAGCAAATTGAGTTGAATTTTTTTTTTTTTGTTGAATAAGTAAATACCTGAAGAACTATGTTGTCGTGGCCGGTTGCGTCTAGGTTATCTTCAAAAAAATGTTGATCAGCCGTGATCTCTAATCGGAATAAAAATCCTCATAGCTTTCTATTAGTTTGAACAGGAAAAGTTAATTGAAAATGAACGTTTTACTTGGTCTTTAAGAGTGTAAAAGTAGGGTTAAAATCAAAACTGGCCTTGTTTTTGATTCCTTCATATACAATCAAGTGATGAAATGAATCGAAGCTCTAATACACCATTTAATCCCGGGCTCCCGGCCTGTTGGGTACATTTATTTTGGGTTAAACATGTAAGGTTGAACCAGACTTGTTAATAAGAAAAAATTTCGAACAGGGCCGGGAGATAATGAAGCTTATTACAACAAAATCAAATAGTCGAACCATAATTAGAGCGTTTTAGGCCTTTTTTTTTTTTTTTTTTTGGAAACGCTTTTAGGCATTTCTTACACTTGCAACTTTCCATTCTCTCCGGCTGCAACGTGCTACTACTCTATAACCAACGCTGTATGTTTTATGAACCAATAACCACCATTTGAGTGCAGATCAAGAAGCTTGGAGGAGATGCACTACATTCATGGGTGAAATATCACTGGAGTTCCCATACAAGAGACGCCTTGCTATGATCGTATTAGAAGCATCAGAAGGATGGTAAGGATCCCAAAACATACACTTCGACCGGTCCACGCAAACTTTTGATGGCTGAGGACCGCATGGAATTAAACCTCCGTAGCGCCCTGCTACTCTGCAGCATGCAGGGTTTGTATTCTCGAAACCTGTTAATGGAACAAAACTAGTCGGTCTCGTTATCTTCAAGCAAATTAACTCTGGAAATTCACCGCACTATGTCTCTCCACAGTGGTGTTCACCTGGTCAATTGCTGACCAATGAATTTATGTTCAACAACCCTTAGATTTACATCCAAGAGTGGAAAACAAAACACCTCAACTTAATAATAATTCTCTATGCCCTTGGATTTACATCCAATGGTGGTTGAGCATTATTTTCTTGGTCACTAACTGACCAGGTGAACATGTTCGTGTCTCTCCATATGATATGTAGTTCTCAATAATGTCTTTCACAATACTATGAACATCTGCATACACAAAATTGGCCCCAGGAAGGTTCTTGTTTAGTTCGGTGACAAAGGGTCCTTATCTTGGCATTGAATGACCGGGCTAGTTGATTCGAAAATTCCGCACAGCTCTCTGGATCAGCTTGATTTACTTCCCAAAATAGGTCCTACATTTACCACAACCATCTTACTTGCACCCATTTTGTTCAGTCTCTGCATTTCATAACAAATCTATGTTAATAAAACTGAACCATATTTTACAATATGAATGACTGTATTTCTCATTATAACAGTCAATTAATAGCTTAATGTACCTAAAATCCCAGGACCAAACTCAAAGTCCAATATATGGGGAAGCGATATTATTAGAGTTATGAATGAAAAATGTTTACTGTAATTTGTAGTCTGAGTCTTGCGATCAAAATGCCAACAAAGGTTTCCGGAGGTATCGACTTCCTCTCAGCCTCAGATATAACTGGCGCCAAGTAGTTATTGATGGAATCATTCGAGCCGATTGTTACTGAGAACAGAGCACTTCTAAGTAGCTTTATAGCTGCATGAAGACCAATTCTTGAGATAATATCTTGCCTGGTATTTGCAAAGTTATCTGTCTGTGCTTCCAAGTTTATTCTACCAACCTACCCAAGATTACATATGATTTATATTTCATTAGCTTAATGTATTCGTTTAATATGATCAAATGAAATTGATTGAAAAGCAGAGAAGAATCCTTACAAATATTTTTCCTGTTTCATTAAGAATTCCACCTCCACCTGAAGCATAGTTAACACCCCTCAGAATTACTGGTCCAGCTGTTGTGGGAGCTAAGTAAGGAGGAGTGAACCCCTTAAAACCAAGAGTCTGGCCTGTTGATTAGAATGTGTCAAAAGAATGATGGACTAGAGACAAAGGATGAACTGAATGTAGGACCAGAACTTGTTGCCTGCCTATAATGTCAATGATGGTTCTTCCATTTGTGTATCTCCCGGTAGGCTTTCCGAAATCGATTCCATTGGGAGGATAATCAGCCTTGTAGAGAGTCACAATGTATTTGTTGTTCCCCACTTCAACTAGAGAATCGACAAACACAAAATTAGCAGGAGTTTCTTTTGCTGAACACATTCTCCACACTGCAAAAATAATGCCAAGAATGAATTTTCCATCTAAAAATAGGCCACCCATTACAAAGATCTTACAAAAGGGTATCTCAAATTTCTCAAAAACAATACTACTCTTCAGATGAAGCTTGAAAGGAGCAACAGCCCGGCCTCTTTATGTAGATAAAATCATACAATCATTTCATCGAACACGTTATTGAGAGCATGAAAAACAGTTAAACTGGACCAGAGTTAGGCTTATGAACCTATACTTTCTAGGTCTTTGTAGAGAAACTTGTGCCTGTCAATATCTACATTCATAGGCCTAACATGGTGAGATTTAGAACTTAGAAGTTAGCGGAAGCATTGAATTGAATGCAGTGCAAACTTAGCAACTTACCCTGTGAGAACAGAGCTGTTCTGAGAGTTTCGAAGTGAAAAAGGAAGTATCTTCAAGTTGCAAACCCACAGTGGAGTCCGTGAGTGTAATTGTATAAAAGTTTCAAAGTCAGACCAGTAAAATACTAAAAACGTGATATTCCATGTGAAATTTGATACAGTAAGTCAGATTCTGCAGTGGTAATTAATGTATTCTGGTTTGTTGTTACCCTAAAGCTTAGAGTAGTATGCATTTTTTCTTGCAGTTGCAGACTTGCAGGCATTAATTTTGCTTGTTACAATGAATTAGAATCAGAAACTGAGGTATTTCATCCATACATAAATGACTAAAACATAGCTCCAAATTAGCATATTGGTTGGGAACAACCTCATCATGTGAACTATCATCAATATGAACTTATGAAGTATACTCTGATCAACAAGATAAAGAACATTAAAGAAGGTAGTGACCGACTAGATGTCAAGCTCACAATTACAGAGGCAGCTGCAAACTCCACAAATCAAACGCATCTGTATTCTGTAAAAGCTGCAGATTGGCTTTTGCCACGACAAGATATAGGTCCATTGCTTCATTATTGGTCACAATTTCTGAGGTTCTGAAACTCCAAGCATTATCCTCTACCTCAGCAATAAGTATTCTTTACTGTTATTTTAGCCACAACAATCCCAAATTGAAACGCTGCAGAGCCATTTATTGATATAGAAGAAGGAAAACACACTAATTTGAGAGATTTTAGTAAAATATTGTACTCATTTAACCTCCCAACTGACTACAGTAGAGGAATATCCTCATGTTTGATGGATAATGTACATGTTTGGATTTTTTTTAGTTTATTTTATTATCCCCACCTATCCCACTTTAAAATCTGGTCGATCTCATTCATGATGTCTATGAGATTTAGATCAGTGACTCTATGATACTGTCATTCTGAATGACCAACATGCTAGCTCATTGGGTATATATGTAGATGTCATATATATAGTTATTATTTTCAGGACATAATTATTTAAACTATAACTTACTTCTCCAATAAGAACACATTATTTACCTTAACAAAAGTTTTTTCTTAATAACTAACTTGGCACTTTTTTTTTTTTTTTTGGACTGGAAAATACTTGCATGAAGACCCAGAAGGCACAAAGCAAACTGGGACTGAAAGAAACTAAGCCCAGCGAACAGAAGAACCAAGCTTTCATAGTTGCAGGCCCACTAGAGGCAAGAATAGATAAGCTTAACCAATAGAAGAAAGAAAGAAAGAAAGAAAGAAAAAAAAAGTAGAATGAGAAAAAATAATACAGTGAACTATTATGTTCTTCGTCAAAACATATATTTTATAGAAAATTATTCATAAGTGTCATTTTGAAACTTTAATTAGTCATAAGACCACTTAACTCTTTTTGTCTTCGTAAGGCCACTTTAAGATTCAAAAGCATCAGTTTCTTTTTTAATCATACCAATTTTGCCCTCAACTCTCCCTCTCTCTCTCTTTTCTTCGATATAACTGATCTTTTCAAAAACATATCGTGTTCTCTCTCTCTCTCTACTTTTACTGGAAGGACCGTGCATCTCCACCGGTGCACCATACCGTCTCTGTCTCCGCCGGCCTGACTGTGAGTCTCCACCGGCACACCATCCCGTCTTTGCCGGCATCTAATTACTGGAAGGATCGAGTCTCCGCCGGCGCACCGTCCTGTTTCTACCACAGCGAAGAATCATTTGTAGGCAACAATCTCGAAGCCCTATGAAGGCTGTGGAATCAGGCGCCTTTAATCTCAACAAAGCTCCACTGAGTATCTCCGGCAACGATCTGATTGGCTTCTTTCCGCCGAATAGGTACGATGATGTAAATTTTGTGTTCAATTTTGATTAGTGATTTTTGATAATGGAGATGAAATTAGGTTTTTGTATTGATTTTGATTGAGATTTACGGTGAGTAGCAGGTGGAGATGGTGAAGGTGCTTGTGGAGATAAGGTAAATTCACCAGTTCAAACATTAGGCGGAGCTTCGCGTTGATGATGAGGAAAAGAAAGTGTTCTTTGATCAGGTTAGGAGTTTTTTGGCACTTTCTTTGTGTAGAATGTTTTGCTTATTTGGTGGTTGGGATCTGAGATTGGATTTTGGTGCAAAGAAGTGGAGGCATTGGATCAAAGTGATAGTTTGGTGTTTGTTTTGATAGAGTTGGACTTAAATTTTAGTTGAATAAGATCAAATCCATGTAGAACAATGCATATGTCAAGACAAATAGGGACTTTTTCTGATTGCAAATTCATTACAGGTGACTCCGCTCAATTCAAGCTGTCTAGGGATTTTGGCATCAGATATCAAAACTACTTGAGAACTGTTAGTAGATTCAAAAGCTGGCAAGAATCCATTTGATGGCTTTACACCTTCCGTATGTCAATACAGGCCTCATTAGAATCATATCAATTATATGTTCTCCAAAGCTAGTTTAGCACCTGCACATCTCATACATACATATATATATAACCTAGACATCTCATACCTCTATATATACATATATCTGTGTGTGTGTTCGCATCGAATCAAGTTGACATATTTGGGTTAAAAACATCCATCCACATGATTTCACTTGATGACCAATTTATCATAGGCTGACTTTTACACTCTTTATCTAAGTGGTCATGGAGAATAACAATGCAACATTTCTTTTTCATGTTCCCTGAGAATGAAACTTGATATATTAGCAATCATTTTTCAGGTTCCAACAGGTGGAACATCGACTTTTAGTGATGATAACTTGCTTCTGTTTTTATTTTAATTGATTTCAAGTCAGTAACTCTCTATAACTGTTATAGTGACTTTTCAACATAGTGATAATAGTTTCTTATCCTTAGGCTAGTATCTTTTCACGCTGATGTCCGTAGCTTTATTGTTTTCATTTTGATTGATTTCAAGCCAGTAGCTTTCTGTAACTGTTATAGTGGCTTTTCAACATAGGGATAGTGGCTTTCTATCTTTATGTTAGTATCTTTTTAATCTGATGTCAGTAACTTTTTTGTTTTCATTTTAATTGATTTCAAGTGGTCTTTTGTCAATAGCTTATCAAACTGAAAAGCATGATTTTGAATGAAATTCAATTTTATTTTTGTTGTGATTTCGTATCTCTAACATTTCTTGTTTGGGATTTGTGTTACACTACCAACATGGATAATTAGTTGGCTTTGTGTAATTAGTATCTATGTCAGTAGCTTTTCATTACTGATCTAGTAGCTTTGTAAATGTGTCAAAGTAGCTTTCTGTATCTATGTTATTAGATTTTTAGATTGCTTGTTTTTTATTATATAGTTGATAAAAAGTGCCACTTTTGCAGTGCAGCAACACGCTGCTGTTTGTTTTTTGCATTTCAAATACTAATATTTTGTTTTATCATTGTTCTTGCATAATTCTTTTCCTTTCCATATGCAGTGGTATATTCCAAAGATCATGTAAATTTGAGTAGTGCCTCCATTGACCAAGAGATCGATGATTCAGCCAACCAAGAAGTATTGAAATGAAGTCTCGTGTTGAAGGTGGCTGAATTATGTCTATGAGTTTAGAGCGTCACCATTGAAAAATGACAGTAGCATTACAACATTGACAGTAGCTTTATGGAACTATTGTATTAGATTTTCACAGCTATGGTAGTGGCTTTTTACAACTATGGAAGTAGCTTTTTACATAGTTATATCATTGTTGAATCCTGCATATTTTGTGTATCATTGAATATGTTTTATGTTCTCTATTACAGTAGCATTTTTATTTTGGTTGTATCCTTTAAATTTCCATAGCTTTGAAGGTTTTTAGAATATCTTTTTCAATCTCTAAGATAAGCTTTTGTTCTGCTTGGTAGTAGTTTTTGTTCTGTTTGGTTATTGTTTTTGTTACTGGTGAGAGTAGCTTTCTAGTGTTAGTGACAGTGGTGTTTGTTGCTGGTGACCAGTAGCTTTTGATGTTAGTGACAGTAGCATTTGTTGCTGGTGACAGTAGTTTTTAGTGTTGGTGAAGATAGTAGCTTTTGGTTTTGGGGAGCATAGGTTTTGTTAGTAATAGTAACTTTTGTTGCTGGTGACAGTAGCTTTTGTGACATCGCCGGAGGTTGCCGGAAATCTCACCAGAGTAGTTTTTGTAGATAGGGACAGTAGCTTTTCCGGTTGCCGGAGTTCGCCAGAGACCCGCCAGAGTTAGCCGGAAGTTGGCCGGAGATCGGCCGGAGTTGACCGGAGAGGAGAGAGAGAATGAATGTTAATTTTGTACTCTAGTGCCATTTATGTAAATATATTGGTTTTTAATATCTAAAATATAACATCTTTTTTAATCTAGTGGCCTTATGAAGGAAAAAACTAGTTGGTAGCCTTATGACTAAAAAAACATTCTAAGATGCACTTCTATGTAATTAACCCATTTTTTTGGTTACATTTGAGGCAAGAGGCCCAAAGCAATGGAACAAAACAAAAGACTAGCCCAATATTTGGCCCTTTTAGGACAATATACTCCAACTATGTCATCAAGAATGACTTCAAAAACAATGTTGAAGGGCTCCTGAAGATGCATATTCTATGAGTAGTAGAGACATCTCTCTCTCTCTCTCTCTCTCTCTCTTTCTGGATAGACTGGATTTGACTATGAGTAAAGTACTGTAACAAATGTTTACAATTCCAAAAAAAAATTCCCAAGGGATGAAACTCAGTGTCTTCGTGAAGTAATAAATTGACCAAAACTAAAGAGTTATTGATGAGAATTCTGACTAAGCCACTTACACAACTACTATAAGAATATCTGATAAGGCTACATGCACTAATAGTACCATTTCTAGCTCTCGAGCCATCAACATTAAGCTTAAAATGACACTCAGTAGGTTTGCACCAGGATAACATTTCTAATTGGACCTTTCTCTGATTAGGAGGTATCTGTTTAGCCCTAATCCATTCCTTGGCATGGTTCAGAAATTAGAAGCACATCAAATATATTGAATGGGATGCAAAAATTCTGTTAAAAAATGCTCTTACACCTCGCACTATCAAATGAAACCAACAACAATAGGTGAAAAGATTTTCTAGTGCATATCATGTTTTTTAAAAAAGATTTGAAGAGATCCAGCCTGCCCAGTTCAATGTAAAAGTAGCTCTCATGATAGAGGGAACCCTTATAATGAGAACCATTATAATGAGGATTAGTTGAGGACTTTCTAATTAATGGTTTGGAAGACCCACTTTTCGATTATATTACGGCAAATCAACCGTTAGATATTTAAATATGCATGAGTAGATCACTTCTGAAAATTTTCCTCTAAATGGCTAATTGTTAAGGTACCAAATTAGATCAAATAATTGGACGAACCAAATATGTCAAACTTGAACCGTTCATGGTCATAACTAATAAATTACGATTATGAATGTCATAACGATTTTCAATTTGGTTGAAAAATTGCATATGATGTATACATAATTAATATCTAAACATCTAATTGTCGATTTACGAAATGTGATTGAAAAGTAGGTATAATAATAATGTCCTCAAGTAGTCCTCATTATAGTGGTCTTCATTAGAAGGACTTCCTAAAAATCTATGTAAATACTTCAAGAGTAATTTGGTCGTCATCAATTCTAAGTTATCTTCAAATAGTAATGGAGGCCCACAAGGGAGAGAGTGCAAATTAAAAGGAGTCGAGATGGCCAATATCAAAGGCACATATCCTTATATAGCTTCTTTAGCTTCAACGAAGACTTTTTTAGTTTTGATATATATGTTACATAAGGGAAATGAGGATTTCGATTGCTAATTTTGTGACAGCAGTAAATATTAATGGTAGGGTTGTCAATTCTGACACGACCCGATAATACTACTCGAAACCCTCATGAAATAAAACGGGTTGAACCGGCATGATTAAAAAATGGGTCGGCCGCGGGTCAACCTGCCATGACCACTGGTTGCAATGGTGGTGACTTATCACCCTCATTGATCTGGAAATGAGTTTATTGTTCCATGCCAGTAGGCAACTTGGCATTAGGGCACACTTTTACCAATATATGGTGAAGGTGATTGATCAAATATGATCCTACAATATTGATAGGAGCATTTTATGCGACATTTATAATGTCAATCCCTATATTAATCTTTGTTAGTTTCATCTATTTTCTCTTTATTTATTTGCTTTTGTGTTTATTAGGTTTTTTTTGGAGCAAATATATAAAAATGAGATACTATGGAAGAAAGATGTGCATGCAAATAAGGAAAAGCTTGAAGTCATGGTGCATTCTCAGTGGACAAGTGATGTGGAGAAATCTTAAATCAATCAGAAAATTAAGAAGTTGGCTTTCTCTACACTTTAAGGAATCTCAAACCTAAAAGGTTTGAAAGAGAACTGAAGGAGTAATATAAAAGGGTTGTGCAAAATCTTAAAAAAAAAATATATATATATATATCTCTCCCTCCCTCCCTCCCTCCCTCCCTCATAGTCGTTGCTGCAACCTCTACCTCTTCATCTTCTTCTTTTTATTTTTCTTTTCTTTCTATGAGCAGCTAACTCCTAACCGCAGTCGTTGCTGCAACCTCTACCTCTTCATCTTCTTTTTTTTATTTTTCTTTTCTTTCTATGAGCAGCTAACTCTTTAGGAGTTAGGGGTTGTTGAAGCCCCAAATCATGATTGTAAACTTATTATGACTTTCAATTAGTTTTGTTTATCTATTGGATGAGAACCTAATTTCTGGTTTTACATTGATGAATTCTTTATATGTTGTAGAGAATTGAAAAAAAAATGTATTGTATTCATCTCACCATGAGGTTTATATAAGGTTACATCATGTATACAAAAGGCAATACATAATAGCTATATTAATCAATCACACATTACAAGTATGTCAATCGCATACATTACGAGTCTGTCAATCGCATACATTACGAGTTTGTCAATCTCATACATTAAGCAATACTTATTGCATGAATAGTCATTATCATTCACAACACTCCCCCTTGGATATTTCATGTCAATAGTGTTGCCTCTGCTATGCGTTTCTAAGTTGCCTCGTTAAAAACATTGCCAAGTAATAAAAACCCTGTGGGAAAAAACAACCTTGGTCGAAGGAGAAAAAGAGCACAACGCGCGTGAATGTGGAGTAGTCGACATCCTTCAACACTCCCCCTTGTGCTGCTTAAACTCGGTGATGACGCTTTGATCGTTGCCTCACTAAAAACCTTGTCAGGTAACAAAAACCTTGTGGGACAAAAATAACTCTGGTTGAAGGGCAAAAAGAGCACAACATGCCCTTCACTCTTCGACATCGAACATGTAGATATCATACCTCCCCCTGATGTCAGGGTATCCCTTTGATTTCTACAATTATGAGAGTTCGGATAACTTTCTTAATCCGATGCTCTTCACATGTTTCTCGAAGGTGGATTTAGGTAACGACTTGGTAAACCAATCCACTAGATTATCCTCTGAACGGATTTGATTCACTTCAATATTTTAGAAGTGTTTGTTATTGCTGATTGTAAAATAACTTAGGCGATATATGTTTGGTGTTGTCACCCTTGATGAAACCTAACTTCATTTGCTCAATACAAGCTGCATTATCCTCATAAATGCATGTAGGTTCATCTGTGGTAGACTTCAAACCACAAGTTCCTCGAATGTGTCTAACTACAGACCTTAGCCATATTCATTCTCGCACTGCTTCATGTAGAACGATAATCTCTGCATGATTTGAGGAAGTAGTAACAAGAGTCTGCTTTGTAGACCTCCAATATATCGCAGTGCTTCCCATGGTAAAGACATAACCCGTTTGGGAGCGACCTTTGTGAGGGTCAGAGAGATACCATGTATTAGCAAAACCCATCAAGACATCATTGTCATTTTGATGGAAGGGAGGAGGAGCACAGAAGGTGGCGTTTTGCCTTGTGGAGTCCTATCCCATACTTTCATTATTTCTTTTCTCTCTGTAGGGATAGAACAAGCCAATATCAGTCGTACCTCTCAAGTATCGAAAGATTGTCTTTATGCCAATCCAATGGCGGCGTGTTGACACAGAATTGTGTCGAGCTAACAAGTTCACTGCAAATGAGATGTCTGGTCTTGTGCATTGAGCTAAGTACAATAATGCACCCATTACACTTAGATAGGGCACTTCAGCCTCTAATAAGTCTTCGTCCTCATCCCTTGGACGAAACGGATCTTTTTCAGGCTCAAGACTACTACCGATCATGGGAGTACACACAGGCTTTGCTTTATCTTCATTAAAGTGCCTTAATAATTTTTGAGTATATGCTGACTGATGGATCATAATCCCATCACTACAGTGCTCGAGTTCTAGTCCGAGGCAAAACCGTATTTTCCCAAGATCTTTCATCTCAAATTCGGATTTTAAGTACTTAGCAGTTTCCTTTAACTCATCTAGAGTTCCAATTAGGTTCATGTCATCGACATAAACTGCTACAATTGCAAATCCAGAACTTGTCCTCTTTATAAACACGCATGGGCATATTTCATTGTTGACATATCCTTTCCCAATCAAGTAGCCACTTACACGGTTATACCACATCCGTCCGGATTGTTTCCATCCATATAGTGAGCGTCTCAATCTTATTGAAATAGCGCTCCATGGTTTAGATCCACTTGACTTGGGTAATTGAAGTCCATCTGGAACCTTCATATATATCACTGAATCTAGATCCCCATAGAGATATGTTGTAACCACATCCATAAGCTGCATGTCAAGTTTTCGAAAACTACTAAACTGACAAGATAACAGAACGTTAAAACGTCCATTACGGGAGAATATGTCTCCTCGTAGTCGATTCCTGGGCGTTGCCAGAAACCTTGCGCCATAAGGCGGGCTTTGTATCTAACAACCTCATTTTTCTTATTACGCTTTCTAACAAAGACCTATTTATGGCCAACAGGCTTTATATTTGGGGGTGTCAGCTTTATAGGCCCAAATACCTGTCTCTTTGTTAGTGAATCCAATTCAACCTGGATCACATCTTTTCATTTAGGTCAGTCTGCTCTTCGTTAACATTCTTCAACGGAGTGAGGTTCTATATCTTCATGTTCTATAATTCCTTGAGCAATAGAATATGCAAACACATCATCAAGAATAATAAAATCTCGATTTAATGTCTCATATACACTAGTGTAATTCATGGAGATCTCCCTATTACTTGGAATTGGTTCTAACATTGGAGCGTCCCCCAATGATGTCTCTTGGACATAACCATAATCCGGAATATCTTCATGAGACGAGTTATTTATATCGATGATTAACGGATCTTTCTGTGCCAAACTCGCTTTCTTTCTCGGGCGAGAATCCATCAAACCTTTGGACCTCCCACGTTTCCTTGCTGGGGGCCTGACCTGAGCCACATTGCCTTCACTATTAGTAGTGGCGGCGCCATGCCCAATACCCCTAGGGGTGGCGCCAAGTCCATGATTTTTAGGGACATCAATCCTTGCAGCAGGTATATATGATCTTGTCATTTTAGCGATATCAGAAAACCCATCAAGCATATAGTCTGCTACGTTCTGAAGATCGAGAATTCACAGCACTTCAATTTCGGACTGTGCGGTTCGGGGATCAACATGAGACAAACTAGGGACAGACCACGATAATTCCTGTCGTTCCTGTTGAACATTATTGTTCCTATCTCCCCCTAACGACGGGAAGACTGTCTCATCAAAGTGACAATCCGCAAATATAGCGGTAAATAGATTCCCTGTCAAGGGTTCTAAGTAGCGGATAATGGTTGGAGAGTCATATCCAACATAAATGTCTAATCGTCTTTGAGGACCCATTTTGGTGCGCTGTGGCGGCGCAATTGGCACATAAACTGTACACCTAAATATGCGCAAGTGTGAGACATCAGGCTCATATCCAGTAACCATTTGGGACACAGAAAAGGGTTTAGTGGCAGTAGGCCTCAGATGAAGCAGAAACAAGGAGATTGGTGCGCATAACCAATGCTCTAGCGACCATTTGAAGTCTTTTAATGGCAGCTTTTGCGAGACCATTTTGGGTGTGAACATGAGGAACAGGGTGTTCAACCTCAATCCCAATGGACATGCAATAGTCATCAAACGTTTTTAATGTAAACTGGTGAGCCCTTAATTTAATGATTTGTGCTAGAAGTTTAGCAAATGCAACATTTCTTGTGAACAATAGCATGACATGTGACCATCGTGTCGATGCATTAACCAACACCATAAAATATCTAAATGGTCCGCAAGTTGGTTGAATAGGTCCACAAATATAACCTTGGATTCTTTGTAAGAATGGAATATCTTCCGTAGTGTCCTTTGCATAGGATGGTCTCGATCGTAATTTTGCTAAAGTGTAGGCTTTGCAAAACGAAAGATGGCCTTTAGAAGCTACCAGGGAAGTATCCGGTTGAGCCACGAAGTCACAATTGACTTTAGAAGTAGAAAAATGAACTAAGGAGTTATTGGTGGCATCAATACCACTTTTAGGCCGTAGGGGGTAGGCAGTGCCAGCCCTACCTTGGATCGAATTTTAGTTTTGACTTCTTTTCGTTTTGAAAAATGGATGTCTGTGTGAAGTCTTTAATATACAGATCATCATATCACGACCTGGGTGTCCCAAACAGTCTTCCCAAAGACTATATGTGTCAGAATCCCATAAGTCATCTCTCATGACATGGTTAGATTCAATAATTCGAATAGTGGTTGCATACAACCCACTAGAGCGACAAATAAGTTTCTCTAATACTCGTTTATGTCCGTAGTCATTAGAGGTGATGCAAAGGAACTCTTATCCATTCTCACAATGTGTTTCCACATGAAAACCATTGGCTCTTATATCTTTAAAACTCAATCGGGTTCTTCCAGCCCTAGGAGCATATATAGCTTCGGTGACATTAATACCTGTGCCATTTGGCAACACACATTAAGCTGGTCCTCGACCATGAATCAATTGTGATGGTCCAGCCATCGTAGTCACAGAAGATCGACTAGGCGTCATACATAGAAATAGTTGCCTATGTCACAAATATAGTATGTGTGGTGCCACTATCAACAAGGCATTCCAACTCTCCAGGAAACATACTGAAAAAAAAATAAAGTTCAGAATTAAAATATGTCAATGACATCGAATAATAAGATGATACTTTATTAATAAAGATAGCCAATGATTACATCAAAGGTCTCAAAAAGTCTAATCCAAAATAAAATCAAACTAAGACACATTGTAATCACTCTATCCGTTTGGTAACTCTAATCAAATGTGACCAGGAAAGTAAAAAGAGATGTTGGTGGAGCGAGGCTCTCTCAAGTACCATTAATCTCAATGACTTTCCTAGACATCATATTTCATTGGGTGCACCATATAAGAAAGAGTTTAATACAATTGTCATTTATTGACTAGGGCATATTGCCGTTACAAAAATTCTTGGAAAATAAAAAGACTATTCTAATCAAAGTCTGCAGCATCCTTGTGCACTTCATCTTCAGCTTTGAAGTCCTCTATGGTAAGATTGACATCTCCACCATCTTCTTCTTCTTCTGCAAGGTACACTTCTTGCTCCCTCAGGTCCCTGTATGCCCTGTATCTTGAAGCTAGTTGCTCGCTTGCCCTGCATTGCTTGAACCAACGCTCACTTGATCTACATCGATGACACATGTCATTGTGGTTACCTCCCTTTAATTGAGGTGCACGTTGTGGGCATTCCCTAGGAGGGTTGGCGCCACCACCACGACCCATGGTGGCACCACCACCACGACCCATGGTGGCACCACCACCACGACCCATGGTGGCACCACCACCACGACCCATGGTGGCACCACCACCACGACCCATGGTGGCACCACCACCACGACCCATGGTGGCACCACCACCACGACCCATGGTGGCACCACCACCACGACCCATGGTGGCACCACCACCACGACCCATGGTGGCACCACCACCACGACCCATGGTGGCACCACCACCACGACCCATGGTGGCACCACCACCACGACCCATGGTGGCACCACCACCACGACCCATGGTGGCACCACCACCACGACCCATGGTGGCACCACCACCACGACCCATGGTGGCACCACCACCACGACCCATGGTGGCACCACCACCACGACCCATGGTGGCACCACCACCACGACCCATGGTGGCACCACCACCACGACCCATGGTGGCACCACCACCACGACCCATGGTGGCACCACCACCACGACCCATGGTGGCACCACCACCACGACCCATGGTGGCACCACCACCACGACCCATGGTGGCACCACCACCACGACCCATGGTGGCACCACCACCACGACCCATGGTGGCACCACCACTACCAGAGATACCACGACCACCTCTCCCACGTGTGGCATTGCCCCCACGTGTATTCGCACCAAACCTGCGGTTTCCTTCCTTGTTAGGGCGGTTATATGGACCCATACGTCACTCATATCCCTTATTCTTAGGGCTCAGCTCCTTGCGCCCTCTTTTGGGTGCATTATAATTCGCCTCTGAACGCTCTTAGTTCCAATGAGCCTTGAATTATAATTCATCACGAGTATGTTATCATGTTTCTGAGCTACAGATATGAGATTGATAAGCTGATGAAATCTCGTGATCCTTCCAGCATTGACTTCAGTGCGGTATTGGTTTGATACCCCAATGGCTGAAACGGGGAAGGTGGAGAGAGTTTTCTCAATTAGCTCTTGCTCTGTGATAGGTTGTCCACAAAACCTCAACATGGACTGTAGGCGAAGAGCTTCTAAATTATATTCAGCAACAGACTTGAAATCAGCAAAGCGCAGATTATTCCATTGAACCTTCAAGTCAGGGAGGAGGGAATCTTGGACATTGCCAAAGCGCTCTTCTAGCGCTATCCATAGCTCTCTTGCATACTTGATCGACATATACTCCAATCTGAGTGTCTTGTCAATATGGCGTAGCATCAAGATAACTGCTTGAGCATGCTTTGTAGGTGTTCGCACGAACACACGATCCGGGTTAGGTGCCTGGATTATGGGTAATATTCCCTTTGAAGTGAGGTGGTTCTCAATATCAGTTACCCAACTGTGGTAATCCAAGCCTGTTGAGTCAAGCATGCTGTAAAAATCTCAAAACAACTCCAATATGGCTGAAATTTGGAGGTCAGATATAAGAGGTAGAGACGAACAACTTTGATGAAGGAAAGATTTTGGTCTGAGGTCTTGATCAAGACGTTTCAGGGCGTGAAACAGGCTGATCTGCACAGGAACTAGCATGCTGCTGTGCTGCAGCGGCAGCAGGCGTGCGACGATGCTGCAGGGGTAGTAGGAGGCACACAGGTGCTCAAGGGCTGCAGGAGCAGCGCACGGTATGTCTACCAAGGGTTAGGAGCTTGCGGCAGTTTTTGGTGAAAGAAATTTCGGGTGTTAGGGTTTTTTTTCCTGGCTAGGGCTTGGGTTAGAGTATCGTGCTGATAACGTGTTGTAGAGAATTGGAAAAAAATGTATTGTATTCATCTCATCATCAGGTTTATATAGGATTACATCATGTATACAAAAGGCAATACATAATAGCTATACTAATTAATCGCACATTAGAAGTATGTCAATCGCATACATTACGAGTCTGTCAAACGTATACATTAAGAGTCTGTCAATCACGTGCATTAAGAAATACCTATTGTATGAATAGTCATTATCATTTACAACATTATATGTTTACTTTGAGTGCACGCTTAGTACGTATGCATATTTAGGGTTCTACTGCTATGTGTAGAGCAGTAGTAAATTGTCCTTGTTATGAGGGTTCCGTTGAAAGTTCTAGAGTAGTAAATTGTCTATAAGGCAAGTGATTATGTTCCTAGATTAATTGAGACGTGTCGTGTACTCATGATGTCTTGTGATGTCTCATTTTTCTATATTTTATTGCATAATGATTTCTTTATGTTAAATCTAGTGTTGCGTTAACCGAGGTTGTATTTTAGAAAATAGGCTAGGTGTAGAGCATCTCTCACCTAGCATACAAGTAAGGAAAAACAATAGATTAATTCAAGCGTTGGGTCAACTTGACCATTTTCATCCATAGATAAATGTAATTAGGCCGAACATGACTAGTTTGTATTATTGATTGGTGGTGTCCCTTAACTTGTTTTCTCCTTGATTATCAAAAGCCTAAACAAACTCTTTTTATTATTTTCGGGTTCATTTAACTTTTGGTCTTAATTAAATTATTTCACCAACCAAAACATCTTAAAAAATTGTTAAACTTTGTCAGTAGTTAGTTTGTTGTGTCTAGAGTCTGTATATATATTTTCGTGACATTTAAAATAGTTTAGAGTCATCTTCTAGTCAGTATAGATTTTATCTTATTTTGAGTTTAGCTTAGTGATCAAATCACAATTTCTTGCGGGAACAATCCCTACTTGCCCATACTACTTTCAACATTCTTGTAGGGTTAAGTTATAGGCATTAATTTTTGTGCATTTGATAGGTGGATAGAAATAACCTATTAAATATATTTTTGGTAGGATGTATAGGCCACTTACAAGATCTATTTTCCAATTTGGACCACGCGTAACTATTAAGGGTAATTTGCACATGACAAGGAAGATTGGCTTCTTGGAAAAGCAAAGTTCTTAATATGGCCGAAAGAGTTACGCTGATACGTTATGTGACCTCATCTATGCCCATCTACTCCATGCAGACAGCTCAACTTCCCATCCATTTATGCAAGAAACTTGATAAACTCAACAGAAATTTTTTGTGGGGTGACATCACTGGTCATAAAAAGGTTCACTTATCTAAGTGGGATACTATTTGCAAACCAAAGGCTAAGGGTGGGCTTGGAATTAAAAAAACCAATGAGATGAACCCAAGCAATGTTGGCTAAAGTGAGGTGGAGACTTCAACAACATGATCAAGGTTTGTGGGCTAAGGTTCTCAGTGCTAAATACCTGAAAACTTCTAGCCTTCTTGATCCAAACTACAAAAAACCTTTTGGTTCATCAAGCACATGGTCTGGTATTGTGTTTGGAGCTTTTGTTCTATGACGAGGTTTATCTTGGAGGATTGGTAATGGGGCTTCTACTCTTTTTTGGGGCGATAATTGGGCTGGTGTTGGTAAATTATCAAATCATGACTCGAATGATGCAAATGTCAACCTCAATTTGAAAGTCCAAGATTTTTGGAGTGGTAATGTGGGATATCAGTAAATTGCATGCTTTACTGCCCAATGAAATTTTAGAGAGAATTATCAAGATCCCAGCCAATGTATGGGGTGATCTTCCAGATAAGCAAATATGGTCCAATAGTTCATCTGGTGTGTTCACTGTTAAATCTGCCTATCAATTATTCTATTTTGATGAGTTGGTTATTGACTCTGTCTGGAAATTCATTTGGAAGCTAAAGATTCCTCCTAAGCTCCAATGTTTCTATTGGATAGTTACTCAAGGAAGGCTACTCACCAACCTCCAAAGATTCAAAAGGAAAATTGCCCCTAACCCTCTATGTGCTCTATGCGGTAATGACGTTGAATCTATGCTACATCTATTAAGGGACTGCCCTTATGCTAACCAGGTTTGGAATGCTTTTATTATCCCTATTAGTGTGGCTCCTGCTTTCAATCTTGAGTGGGATAGCTGGCTTGCTGCCAACTTGCATTGTCATACCAGCTGCTATAATGTTTTAAGATGGAGCGAGCTATTCATTTATATCTATTGGTTCATTTGGAAATGGAGGAATAGTCTTATATTTGAGCCTTCCTTTGTTCTCCCAAGCAATTTTATGAATATCATCCTTTCTTATGCTTGGGATTGGCATAAAGCCAACCAAAATGCTCCCACAAAACTGCCTAGGTAGGTTGAACACCTTGCGTGGAGCAAGCCTGATCAGGGTTGGTTCAACTTAAATGTTGACGGCACCAGATTTGGTCAAAATGGAAGAATTGGTTGTGGAGGTGTAATTAGATGCAGTAATGGAGATTGGGTGCATGGTTTTGCAGCTAATATTGGCGTTGGTCAAATTCTCGAAGCTGAAATGTGGGGTGTCTACCTTGGTTTAGAAATTGCTTTGGGGATAGGCATTAAAAATCTTATCGTTGAGTGCGACTCTGAAACTCTGATTAACCTGTTCTATAGTACCAGCTGTGATTTCCATCCTCTTGGAGCTTTTATTTGTAATTGCAAACTCCTCTTAGATTCTTTTGATGAATTAAGGATTATACACATTTATAGAGAGAAGAATATGCTCGCGGATTGCCTTGCAAAATTTAGTCTTTCTTTGGACCTTGGATATCATCTTTTTGCTGAAGTGCCGCCTGCTGCCGTATCTTCCATGTTAGATGATCTGAGTGGTACTTCTTGGCCACGTACTATTTGTATTCGCCCTATGGGCTAGCTTGCTTTCTTCTTTTCCTTTGTTGCTGTGTTTTTTGCCCCCTTTCCACCAAAAAAAAAATTTGCACATGACAAAAAAATTTTAATTTTTTATTTGTTGGTTTGGAAAAGCTATTGTCCATACTACCAAAAGGAATGCGATATAATGTGGTGAGGTTTTACAAAAAAAATTTGATAGGGGCCGGGATAAATTTCCACAATTTTTTGTACTGCAATAATCTTTCAATTTTTTTTCAAGCCACTAACTAACATGGATTTGCACTCATGAAACCCTACTAGATTCGAAATTTTAATGCAGTCCCACTGCTTGATATATATAGTAGAAGAATGAGAGGGAAACAAAAACAAAACAAAAAATATATAAAAAAAAAGTATGTCGATTTTTTTATTAGTCTATAGTATTGTGATGTTTACCATACATTCGTCTTACATCTTATTAAACTAAAATTATAATCTAATTGAACCAAAATTACTACATGGACAACAAAATTATTATATTTGTTTTACACTATTTACGTATATTTGAACCAAAATTACAACATTAACAATAAATTGTTCACAAACTTGTAACAATGGTCAAGACAATTACTTCAAACAAAACTACTAATACACAAAAATGAGTTATACTACTTAACAACAAATTTGTCATCATATATGTAAATGTGTATGAATACATATAGGTATGGTAGAACTTTCTTTAGAACTAGTGTGCGTGATATTGGTTGGACCGGGGTTGTGCTGTACTTCAAAGCCATGTCCCTATCTTTGTCAGTAGGTGTTTGGCTCCAAAACCAGTATGGGTGCAAACTGTCTCTTTTGAGCGTGTGCGCAGGAGTGTCAGTACTGTGGGGTGCAGTCGTCAGAGAATCTTTTGACCTGACTTCTTGATCAAACGCCATAGACAAGGAGAGTACCAACCTCGTCATAAGGTTCTTTTCTATGCCTTTCATAAAAGGACTTCTTGCCTTACGGATAAAGGTTTTGGTTGTGGTCTCTTCGCGACACCAAATCGATACTCAACTTTGTAGGTTGAGCAGAGCAATTACTAGGAAGTTTGGAGAAAGCACGGGTTTTGCTAAAGCGTGACTTTAGCTTCACTGGGTTGCGAGGGCGTTACCCTTGCTTCGCCAGATTGCAACTGGGTTGCAGATAGGTTTGCTCCGGAGAGGCTTTGATAATCTGTATGATTAGTTGATTGAAGAGTTGTGTCTTGTTGTTCAGTTTTAGCCTCTATATATAGGCTGTTGCAGATGCACCTTCTAAATATTAATGAAATACTATATTTTAGGCCACAGTTATTGGCTTTTGAATCAAATCAAAACTCTTAATAGTTTTTATATCTATCGTAGTCAATAAAAGATTAACTCTGTCGTAGAAATCGTCTGGGCAAGGTTAATTAACTTTTAGAGTCCTGGACGCAATCTTCCTCTTCAGCGAACTGTAGGATATGCACATATATATGCCTTCGCGAAGACTTCGTAGCTCCATGCAATTAAGGATGATAATTCCTTAATTGATCTTCCGCCATGCATGAACAATTATATATATATATATATATATATATATATATATATATATAGACACTCCTTGTTACTTACAATCAAGGATGATCACATGCTTCCATATATTGCACCTCCACTATGGTTTTGGGTTGACTTAAATATTGGTAGTGCATGGGCTAATGGCCCTCCTTAGTACTCCATCCCTAATTGAACCATGCATAAGTAATTATACATACATCATATACATATATATTCCATCATCAAGCATGATTGCATGATAGTATATAATGTACGTGCACGCCATTAATTGCATGGGCAGCCATAATTCCTCGCATGGCTCGCGTATTCTCGGCCATATCTGCAGCCTGCATATTTATCTTCTCGTCTTGCACAGTCTTGACAACCAGGAAAACCACCATTAATTATCAAATATATTGATAATTAAATAGTAAATCAATGAATATTCAGATTTGCCTCCCGATTGCTTGATCTCCAAGTAGGCTTTATTTAGCATCTCAACAATATATTTCGAACTCGTCAGAAATATACTGCTTGAGCCACCGATATTGGCCCGATTTCTTCGAGTCCCCCTTATCAGGAAAAAATGTTAATTTTGGGTTCAAACATTGCCTCCCAGACCTCAAAGTCAAAGTTCCCCGTCTTGACTGAAGAGGTCTTGAGTCAGCACTAGTCTTGCAATAACGCCGCTATAAAGCCACTTGCATTGGCTCAACTAAAAATTGATAATTTGAAATCACTTGATTGATCCCAGATAGGCCCCTAATTAGGCCATGAAGCATGGCTGTCACCTTGACGAACAGTGAGATAGTTGATTATAATAGTGGCATAGTGATTAACTAATAATCATATAATAAACATGACCTGAGCCTTGAATCATAGATGCCTTGCATGAAAGAATTATCCCCGGCCACTCTTCAATGGACTTCAACTTTCTTCTTTGTTAGTGAGGGGCTGCCAGTACGTTGGCACATATCCCTCATTACTAACCAATTTATGTTTTTAGGTTTTTCAACTCATATTAATCATGAGATAAATTAAGCGCCTTCAAGCTTAACAATGATAAAAAGGCCACGGGTATTGGCCCTATATTTTGGTGACCAAGCACTTGTGTTTTGGACGAATTAGCTTTATCATAGTGAGTTTCCAACACCACACTTTGGCTTTGAGAGTTACTGATAGTTCTCAGTTACTCGCTTTCATTAAGCCTCTTTTAAGGCTTTTCTTTCCTTAGCCACATCATTCTCTGACATGCTTCCAGATTTTGATTCTTCGCGGTACTCTGTGTAGTGCACTAAGCTGACTAACAAATTAATGCTTGTGTAGAGTTCAAACTTCTCTCATTGGATCCATCTTGCTTTGACGCCATAACAGTAAAATGGATCATAGCATTCTCTCTGCATTGTTCCAACTCTGTATTCTTCCAAAAGAAAAAAGAGCGTCCTCCCATATTTCCTTTTGGTAAATGTGAAATGTCTGCGTTTGTGCCAACTTCGGCTCAAATCCTTCACCATGCATTCTATAGCTCAACTGCAAACTCCAACATGGCTGAGACACCTTGAAAATGCACATAGGCTAGTGATATTTTTAGGCCTAGAAACCAAGGCCTCTTTTCAAAGAAGATGAGAAAACACTTTCTTCTAGTAACATGATTTTATGCTCAAGCCACAAGAAACATAAGCATGTATAATACTCATATACTTTAGGCCCATAAGTCATAACAAAGAACATATATAGAGCTTGAAGCAACAAATAAGGAAACCTGGGAATCCTATTGTGAATTAAGCAAATGCTATCGAGCCTCTATAATTATGATCTAGACTTGCGATTGATTGTTTGCTGCTGGTTTATAGCTGATGTTGTACTTTGAGAATAGTCCTTTCTTGATCACAATTGAATATGCTTCAACAAGAAATAGCCTTTTTATCTCAGTATTTCTATAGACACATGTACACACCTACACATAAAAACCACCAGGCTAACCAACCGATAGAAATTGAAGCCTCTTTTATGCCCCCTCCCTGTGGGTAAGAACATGCTGCAGAATTATTTAAATCTCATTGCACAAAGAATGTTGCACGTAGCCATAAGCTTATGGCCACAGAATTTGGCCAAACAAATAAAAAAATTCTTTTCATGTACAATATGATTTCATGATTATGCTCTTGAGCTAACCATATGCAAAAAGACATAGATAAATTGATTTTCTTTCTTCTAGGCCTGCCACAGTCTGGCAATAAGAGTTTTCAATCAAACCTGTGCTTCTCTTTGCTCGTGCTGCAATATTTTTGTTTAAACAAAGAGCATGTGATGGCCTTGATTAAATCTTTTAGCCACCAACTTGGCTAAAGCACATATAGCCACAAGGTAGTCCTTGTGTTGATATAAAGCCAAATCAGATCACCTCCTACTTCCTGTAGGTGTGAATTCTTTGACAAAGGAGGAATGGTGGTCCTGCAACTTTAATTATGCTTTTCTTCCCTGCAACATTGTAGTTGGTATACACTAGGGCCACTTGCTGGCTTAGCTATGTTGTCTACCATCATTCAAAAATTCTTCCTGCATCTATCTGCCACCAATGCCACCATTACTGGCATTTACCAACTTGACCAAGTATAATATAGCCATTAAACTTGACCAATGACCCATTAATTCTTGGATACAAAGAACATACTGCTGCCATGATTTTTCATTGTTGGTTCACCATCAATCAAGAAGACTGTAAGAGTCTGATGGCCAGATTATGAACTCATTATAAGGCTAAAGCCACTAAGTAGGTACTCAAATATACTTATATATATGTAGGCAAAAGCCACGAGTTGGCTCTGAACCTCTGAAACTTCCAAAACAACCTAGAGCTATGCAGCACCCCATGTATTCCCTTCTGTGCGAACCAATGTATGCTGCCATTGCAATTGGCATTCATCACTTGTGCCACCTGCTGGCGTCCATATTATCTTTGTCTTGTACCTAATTCGTTGACCTGTGACAACATCCCAGAGTGAATTTGTGAAGCAATAGTAAAGGAACACTACTCTGGCGAAATGATTTTTGTCTGCCACTGCTCTATCTTCAAACTCTGTGAAATTTCATCATCACGAGAATGCTAGTGTGTTATGCTGAGGATTGTAATCCTTCTTTGTAATCTTAAGGCAACAAATCTGCCCCCCAAGTCTGCAAAGCACGTCATCTTCATAGAATGTTTCTCTCAGGCATTTTATCAAACACCTTGTGGGCATATCTCAGATTCTCAGACTTGTGATGAAATTTCAACAGAAAAGCCCACAAAATATCAATTTATCAGTGCAGAAGACAACCTACGACTATCGCCTTGAAATTGATCTTGATCTTCGCAGCAGCAATGGAAGACTAACCTGGATAGGATGCGTAATCTCCTGTAATTCGGTTTGGCTGGTGAGGCCCAGGCGATGAATATCAGCGAGCCCTGCTTCACGGGATCGTTGCTTGTTAGAAAAGCATTCGCGAAGATGTTCCTCGCGAACCTTCGCAGCCATTCGCTCGCGGCACTCCTCGCAGCTAGTCACTGATGTCTCCGCGTCCTTCGCGACACATAACTTTCTTTTTGTATTATTTTCTTTTCTATTTTTTTTTAACTAAGCAATTTCGTAAAAACTAAAAATTAACTGGAAGTTAAAAGCGAAGAAAGCAGCTAGTAGCCACTCGATTGGCTAACCTCCAGAAGGTCATGGGGGAGGCCATCTATGCTTCACTCCAAACTGGGATGTATCAAAATTTTCAGTACGAAAATCCCTCTTGTGAGAGTTTGCAGGAAAACAACAAAGATACTTCGCGTCGAAAACTTGGAAGCAATTTGGCTCATAGGAAGAGTAATAATGCCCCCCAAGTATCTTTGTTGGTTGGCGAAACATGATCTTCAATTGCAATTTTGGAGATGACAGTGTCCCAAGATCGGCTTTGTTGCCAACTACCATGTCATAGAACATGGTGTCTTTAGAATTAGCCACGCATTGACTTTTGTATTTGACCACTGGTTGGTCTGAATCCGCCATATCAAGAGCTTCAAAGAACTTGAACTCCTACATATGATTTTTGGAACCAATAATCAAATTGTAATTGTCATCGTATTCATCATATATTGGCTCTGCATCGAGATAATATTTAGAGTCACCAAAATTTGATGAATCAATCTCTTCTTCAAAAATAGGCATATCAAATATTTGTTTGCCTCTATTTTCTTTCCAGTCATCATATTGAGACCCCTCTATGGACTGTATAGTATCATAGACAAATCCCTTTTGTAAGAAATTTGAATAACTATAAACAAGAGTTAACTTGTATTGACGATACTCGAATTTACAGTCGCGAAGAACAAATTGGCCACTAGAATAATTATTCTGGCCATTCTTGCAAGGTGGGTTGCAGATGTTTGTCCCATATATATAAAAGCCACCGCTTGGCCTTGAAGCATACATGAAGAACTTCAAGTTGAATTGATTAATAAAGCCACAGATTGGCTACTATAGAACAAAACTTAATTGATAATTAAATAGGCCATGATTGTGGCCACCTTCACCATGACGTCCAGTAGTATGGCCAAGGCTAGATTGATGATAGAAAGGGGGGTCATGCCTCAAATTATAATTAAGTTGATCATGCTCTTGTCCCTTTGCATGGTCATGACATCCAGTAGCAGAGTCATAATTAAACTGATCATGAACTTGCTTCTTTTGATTAAAAGGATGACCATGGGTCATATCTTGCCCCCCATGCATCTGATCAGTAGCCATGTATTTGGCTTGATCAGTGGAGAAACCAAGTATTTGTTTAGAGACAATTTTATTGTCAGAAGAACAATCTTGTGGACCATCTTCTCTATAAACAGCCTCTGTGTAAGGCTGTGATTCACCAATGAGACCCTTAGATTGATTGCCACCTATAGGCAATTCCATCTCAGAAACGACCTTTTCGTGCAAAGTCGCGGACTCCGGTGAGGTCTGCTTGTGCTAGGTCGCAACAACATTCCCAATCTGCTGATGGTTTTCTCGGATTTGTTGCACATTGTGCCGCCTCTGCTCATGCGCTTGCCGTATCTCACGCTCGAGCTTCCAGATCGTGCTAAAAATGTCCTCCTGCCTCAGTCACTCTTCCGCATTGTCTTTCTTCATCTCCGCGTAAAATGCGTCATTGTTCTTTTGGAAGATGGCGAGTCGCTCCTCTATGCTCGCATTCTATGGGATAGGAAGAGGAACGAAGACAAGCATGATTTCAGGAATTTCTTTTGGAAAAAATTTTCCTCTGGCATCCCAATGATGGTGAATACAAAAATATTCTAGTTTGGTCCTACTGGGCATGCCAAAATGTTTGGCTCCAAAACCAGTATGGGTTCCAACTGTCTCTTTTGAGCGTGTGCGCAGACGTGCCAGCACCGTGGGGTGCAGTCGTCGGAGAATCCCTTGACCTGACTTCTTGATCAAACGTCGTGAACGAGGAGAGCACCAACCTCGTCACAAGGTTCTTTTCTATGTCTTTCGGAAAATGACTTCTTGCCTTACAGATAAGGGCTTTAGTTGTGATCTCTTCGCGACACCAAATCGATACTCAACATTGTAGGTTAAGCAGAGCAATCACTAGGAAGTTTGGAGAAAGCACGGGTTTTGCTAAAGCGTGACTTTAGCTTCGCTGGGTTGCGAGGGCGTTACCCTTGCTTCGCTGGGTTGCAGGTAGGTTTGCTCCAGAGAGGCTTTAATAATCTGTATGATTAGTTGATTAAAGAGTTGTATCTTGTTGTTCCGTTTTTGCCTCTATATATAGGCTGCTGTAGATGCACCTTCCAAATAGGAATGAAATACTATATTTTATGCCACAGTTATTGGACTTTGAATCAAATCAAAACTCTTAATAGTTTTGATATCTATCGTAGTCAATAAAAGATTAACTCTGTCATAGCAATATTTTAGGCAAAGTTAATTACCTTTTAGAGTCCTAGACGCAATCTTCCTCTTCAGCGAACTGTAGGATATGCATGTATATATGCCTTCGCGAAGACTTTGTAGCTCCATGCAATTAAGGATGATAATTCCTTAATTGATCTTCCGCCATGCATGAACAATTATATATATATATATATACAGCCACGATCTGAAGAGGACGTCCGTGAAACTAAGAAAGTGTAGACGAAGCAATCACAGCCGTTGATTGGTTTAATAGATGACCAACGGTTCAAAATGAAAGCACCCAAAACTAGTCTCTGATCCACTTTCCATGGGTCTCCACTCTCAATGACACAAAGCTAAAGTAAAAGCAAAGCCCAGTAACGATCGGTGAAATTCATCAATTTGATTTACTATCGGCTTTGACAGTGGCGGAAACCTCCTCCCTGAGCCGGACCTTCTCAATATCTTGAACGTCTGGGTGCGCGAGAAGGAAGAGCTTGTTCGCTAGCTGGCGATGAGGTTGCTGAGTCTCTGCTTGACCTTCCATTGCGAATCGGTAGCTGTGAATCACTGAGTTAAGCGAGCTCCGAGTTAAAGCTTTCTCTCTGTGCTCTTCTTTAGCGAGGTATATGACTTTGGGATGGGCTCTGTATGTGTTTTGTTTGTTTTCCTTTGATTCAGATTGAAGTTTGTGGAAGGCCCGCAATTGTGAGTGTGAATTGCACCACCCACAAGGCTTATCAACTCTCTCACCCTTCAAAAATAGTACGGCTAGATCCCAGAAGCAAATAACTAGTGCATACCGAATTTCAATTTAGCAGATAATTATTAAAGAAGGACAAGTGGGTTCAACATTTTCTTTTAACAAGTGGGTTCAACATTTTCTTTTCAATTTGGAGCAAAGAAAAGAAAAGGATAGAACAGAGAGCAATCCCAAATCGGATTCTGACCAAGCAAAAGGCAATTAAGCTATGTGGAAGATTAAAAGCAAAGCCAAAGAGATTGAAGTATTTTGGATCTAAGAGGGCAGAATTGGTTACGACTTACGAGCATATGCAAAATCTAATCTTGATGTCTATGCTCCCACCTTGAATAGTAAATCTGGGCTTTAATATTGCAGAGGTGAATGGTGATGCGTAGAGAAGATATAAGAAGTAAGAGTGGACACGCGTCGTCAACCCGAGTATTGCTTTTCAGTGAGCCGTTGAATATCTATATACCCATCGAATGGTTAGGATTTTGAGGTCCGCACTTTTCAACATTTGCGGACGTTCTCTCTCAAACCCTATATATATATATATATATATATATATATATATACATACAATGCTTCTCGGTTACGGAAGTCCGCAAATTTCAAAATCTGCGGATTTGCAACGTCAGCCGTTGGATCTGCTTAAATGAAGCTCTACGGCCATGATTAAAACAAGAAGGCATGGGTCATATGGGTTGGAGATTAAAATGGATCCAACCCGGGTCTTATATAAGACCAACCTGGAACTAAGCTCGACGAACTCCCGCTCTTTCACTCCCTCTACCTCTAAAATATTTTGATTCCCTGTGATTTTTCTGAAGAGGGAGAGAGAAAACTGTTGCTGCACCCTTTGGTTTTAAGGACAAAGGCACTCATAATTCAGGAATAGATTTTACAAAAGCTTGTTCTGTCTTCTTTCTCTGTTGACTTTGGATTTGGTCAGGATGATGGGGCCTTGAATCGATAAACGCTAAAACTGGTTTCTCTGCTGACTTTGGTTTGGGATTCTATGTGTAATTATCAATCTAGTTTAATTGGTTTGCCATTCATTCACTGCCTTGATTATAAAATTGTAAAGTTCATGTAGTTTAATTTTATGTGGTTTCATTATTTTGCAATGAAAAATTATAGGTCGGGGACTATGTTTTAGGCAATGAATTTAGGGTCAGTTTCATGTTCTGTTGAGACCACCAAAGTGTACACTCCTCAAGTAGCGGATGAGTTGAAGCCTACAAAAAACCGTGAATTTAGAACACTAGATGAACTTTTTGAATTTTACAACAAGTATGCTTTTGAAGCTGGGTTTAGTGTTCGGGGAAGTTCTACTGCCAAGAGTAAAGATGGTTATGAAACTATAAGACAAGAACTTTGTTGTCGCAAAGAAGGGCATTCACAGAAACATACGGCTCTGCCAAAAAAGCGGAAAGGGATCATAAGAACCAGTTGTCTAGCAAAGATTGCAGCTGTGAAGAGATGTGGCATATATGTAATCACTCAATTTACGGAGGCTCATAACCATCCTTTGACAACTCCAGATAGAGTTCATTTGTTACCATCTCATCGTCAAGTTTCAAATGCTACCAAATGCTTAACCATGGAACTTGTAGTTTGCTTGAAGTTCAATCGGGAGGAATTGAGAATATGAGTTGCACAGAGAAAGATATATACAATTATGAAAGAGATAAGCGAGAAGAGTTGAAAGGACATGATGGAGATATGTTGTATGCTCATTTTTTAGCACAGCAGGGGAAGAATTCATTTTTCAATTTCAAGATAGAGGAAGACAGTGAAAATAGAATCGAACATTGTTTTTGGGCAGATGTGACCTCCAGGAGGGCTTATAGTTTCTTTGGGGATGTAGTTATCTTTGATACAACATACAACACTAACAAATATCGGCTGATATTTGCACCACTATTAGGGGTTAACCACCATGGCCAAACCATTATGTTTGGTTGTGCATTCTTAGGTGATGAATCCACAGAGTCGTTTGTTTGGCTACTCAATACTTTCTTAGAAGCAATGTCAGGAGGAAGTCCCCCAAAAATGATAATTACTGATCAAGATCCTGCTATGAAGATTGCCATTTCCCAAGTTCTTCCTAACACATTCCATAGGTATTGCAGTTGGCACATATTAAATAAGTTTTCAGAAAAGATAGGTGCAGTGAAATGTAATGAATATTATGATGACTTTAGAAGTTGTGTGTGGAACTCTGAGATGACAGAAGAATTTGATAAGAAGTGGAAGGAAGTTGTTGAGAAGAGTGGTTTAAGTGACAATGGATGGCTTCAATCAATTTATGACATTCGAGCATCATGGGTGCCTGCATACTGTAATCACATTTTCTCGGCTAGAATGTCAAGTAGCCAACGTGCTGAAAGTTGTCATTCATTTTTCAAGAAGTATGTTGACCACAAAAATTCATTACTAGACTTTGTGATTCGCTTTAATAGAGGACTTGTACATCAACGTCATCAAGAGTTAGTTTCTACCCATATTAATGCAAATGAAGAGCCTCAGATGAATACCCCTCATCCTATGGAATCTCAATTGTCTAGAATTTATACTTGTGCCTGTTTCCAACAATTTCAAAGTGAATTCTATATTAGTTTTTTCAACTATAGGTTTCAACTTATGAAAGAGGATGACAATCAAAGATTGTATTTGGTCAAGAAAAGAAGTGATTAGATTCAAAATGATCGGGAAATTGTTTATGACAAGCATACGGACGTTGCTTCATGTACTTGCAAAAAATTTCAAAGTGAAGGAATCCCCTGTAGGCACATCTTGGGATATTTGCTGAAAGTTCAGGGAGTAGATTACTTGCCTGACCATTATATTTTGAACAGATGGACTAAAGCTGCAAATGCTACTGTAGTTAAGGACCTAGATGGGTTGGAGATAACAGATACAAATGCATTGGTGGTGAAGCGTAGTAAATTATTTCATCATGCTTCACTTGTTATTGATAAAGTCCTTACAAGTCCTCATGAAGCTCAGACCATGTTTATCGAGGCTTTTGACAATGTTCTTGATAAGCTCAAACAAATGCAAGTCAATAGTAGTGAAAGTGCAAGTATCGGTAAGAAGTTGCCAAGTGATGTTCAACATAGGTATAATGAGCCAAAGATTATCAAAGCAAAGGGTTCTGGAAAAAGGCTTAAGAAGTCAAAGGAGAAGACAGAGAGAAAGAGAACTAGTACAAGGAAATGTCATGGATGTGGTTTGTATGGGCAATTACATGATAAGCGGAACTGTCCGGCGCTTAATATGCCTAACGATAGGTAACGTTGTGAAGAACTTTGTTTATCCCTTGTATAATTTCATTTTTTATATGGGGATATGTAGTTAATTAGATGTTATTTTCATGTAGTTCTATTCTTGACAAATATGCGGACAAGGATGAAGATGATCACGAGCCAATATCAACTGATGAAGATGAGGACCCAGTTCCTTCGATGCAGATGATGACAATTAAGTTCCCCTACTTTTGAAGAGACTTTATCTCAAAGACTTGTTTTTTGCAGCATAGCAGCAGAGTATAAAGAAGGAAAGAGTGGAGCAGAAAAAGTTTGTCCTTGGTTTTGCAGCATAGCAGCAAAGTATAAAGCAGTGATCAGATTGAGCAGAAAAAATTTGTTCTTTGCTATGTTATATTAACTATCTATCGTTGTCTGCCATTTTGTGAACAATTCAATAATTTTGGATATTGAGGTAAGATCATCGACTTGGATTCTGAAACAGATGGAGAAATCGCTGTTATCCTTATATATTCTTGATAATGAAAGAAATGAAATATGGGTTGATGAAATTTGACACTCAATGAAATTAAACAGTTGTTTTCAGACTCTGCAACTGGCCAACTAGGGGCTTAAACCACAGGTGATATGTAGCTCACCGGCAAATGCCCAAGGCCGGTGTGTTTTAGTTTCTCAAGAAAAACAGTTCTTGCTATATATGAAGCGATAATCTGTGGTTAATATACTTTTATCCGAAACTTCATCTCTTCAAAATTTGAGCATACAATGTGTCTGGAAACATTGGAAGAAGAGAGAATCATCATATACAATGTCAAATATAATGCTGCTTGCCATTAAAAATAAGTAATTGTTTGATTAGTTCAGTCTTTCTATACTTCATTAATTAGTTTATTCCTTTTCCACCTAATTTAGCAACCAAGTAAATTTTTAGAGTTCTACATACAGTTTATCACTAATTTTTGTGGCATTGCTCAAATCAACCGAAATTTGCACCATATCTATATCTTGGAGGGTAGCTCTAACAATGTTCTCACTAATACTTCAACGTCACTAATGTTCCCATCTCATCCACCCTCCCTCCTTTGCGTGCAGTCGCAATTAACTTACACGTAGAGATGGGATATATCCAGACTGATCAATAATCTTATGCTGTCCAAACGAAATTTAGAACAAGCTAGAGCTAATATTGCCTAATGCATGTGCTATTAAAAATAAAATAATAAAATAGAAAAGCATTAGAGAATGTAATGGCAAACAACTTATGTGAAACAAACTTTAATCGTGTATGTCAGGATTCCTCTTTCATGTACGTACTTGGTAGAAACCATTTCTACTCAAACTAGTGATCGATTTTTTCTTCTGGTATATATGATCGATTCAAAACTTGTGAGCTTAAGGGTCGGTCTAAAAACATGTGTATAATAATTACGGAATAGTAAAGCTGGCGGTACATGGACCTAGACTTACAGATCCAACTACTAAATATCAGAATCTGCATGCATACAATATAAAATATAAATGTGATCTTAATGGGGAGAAAAAGAAGTATCAGCAAACGTAAACAACTTGGGTGTTTTTGGTTCTAATTATCAAGGGTTGAGATTATTCTATAAGGGTTGGGTCACTTACACCGTCGGTGCATAGAATAATTTCCAGTTGTTTACCTTGTCATTTTCTGTTTCGATCATCAAAAAAATTATACATAGAAATCATCAAAGGCAGGGAGCAATAAAACCTCAATCCCCTTAAAGTTACAAGAAAAATAATTACAGAACCAAAAGACTGGGTGGAGGATAGGATTCATTGACAATTCCTATATATTAATTTTGACACTGCTGCTATAGTCGGCAAATTTGATTAATTAGGTACAAGCCATCAACCCAAGTTGCTGATATTGACCAAACAAGTTCATAAATGTGGCATGTGATATTCCCAACTTCTGCGGTAATCGTATCTTGTGATATTTCCATTTACTAATGGAAATTATTCTATGCACCGACGGTGTAAGTGACCTAACCCTTATAGAATAATCTCAACCCTTGATATTTATTATCAACTTTATTTTTAATAAACAAAAAATGTATTTAATGCAATCTAACCATTCATTTATATTGGTGCAAGTGCACGGCGGTGCTCTGAATAATCTCCAGTAAACAACAACCAAAAAGGTGAAATCAAATGCTTGCTACGTACAATATTAATATGATTTGGTTTCTTGGGGTGAAAATGACTTGCAACTACCAAAGTAATGAAGGCGGCATCACTCACATGACGGATCTAAAACCATGCCCATGAATTAATCCATGGTAGTCAAAGTTCCATCAGCAACATCATGAACCTTACATAAATTAGTGTAGGAGTACTTTAATGGGTTTCTATAGGATATATCCATGTCACTTCAGTTCAAAGGACTTCACCAATACGTTGTCGATCTATATGAGTATGACAGATTGACGGGCCTAAGATTGCCTCTATTTAATATTAATTAATGCATGAAGCCATGAATGAAGAAGCAGGTTTCTTTTTTTTTTTTTTGCAGTTGGTACTCGAGCTTCTGGCTAAATATTTACTAGAGTTTTAGGCCAAGGGAGTCCAAAATATATATCTCGATCGGCCAATGTATTTGACAAATTATTCTCTAGAGATGTGGCTATCATTATTTGAAGGCATTATATTGCTCAACTGAGATTAGAAAAATAAACTCAAATTTACGCTCTAGCAAATCTATACCTATAATATAATTTTTTGTAGCATTAGTCTCATGTTAAGTAACAATTAGTTAAAATTGCTGTCATCGAGTAACTGAAATACAAAATAATGACTCAGTATTTAATTTGAAATGATGCAGCATAACAATTATTAATTCCAAAATTTCAATTCTTGTAACAAATGAGAAGTTAACATCTTGTTAATTATTACCATAAAAAGAAACAATTTAATTATAACCAAACACACAACAAATCCAATGGATGCCCTCTAAAATAGATAAAATCTTGTTATTACCTTCCAAACAACCGCAACCCAAGTTTAGACACCCGTTATTTCAGTCAAAGAGAAAGCCTCATAAATTTGTAGCCTCCCAATAATTTGATATCACTTCAACTTACAACCCCCTATATATCCTCCAAACTTTCCTCTTGTTTTCCTTGGTCCTCAACTCCTCATCAATGATGTTCAAGTTACAAGGTTTAGTTGCCTTCGCAATCACATTGTTCGTCTCCGCCTCTTTCACTCATGGCGGCCACCCCAGCGTCGAAGATGAAAAGATCGGCTCTCCCCTCCTGACTCAAGAGCTACACACCAACAACACCATCCTGGTCGATATCAACGGCGGTGGCCAATTCAAGTCCATCCAGGCCGCCATCGATTCTGTTCCTGCAGGCAACAATAAGTGGGTTATCATCCATGTTAGGAGAGGGGTGTACAGAGAAAAAGTGCACGTACCCCAAGACAAATCCCATATTTTCTTGAGAGGCAATGGGAGGGGAAAGACACACATTGTTTGGTCCCAAAGCTCTCATGACAACATTGAATCTGCAACTTTCAAAGTAGAATCTCCATACTTCATTGCCTTTGGAATCAGCTTCAAGGTTCATCATTTTCCTTAACCCTTTCTGTTCACATATTATCATATACTCGACAACATAATCTGTTTGGATCTCCTTTTCTTTTATTACTTAACATCCCATTTCCGATTTAAAAGAATTATTTGGCATAAAAGAATGATGTTTCTTATACATAAGTTCACCCTCCAATTTCGATGGGGAAACTGCTGGACGCACGATACTTGTTCACCACATGATATTTCTTGTACATGCAGCATGTCGGTTAGAAATTAAAAGAGATACAGAGGGGATCCAGATTGAAGTGGCTATGAATGTTTGTAATTAACATCAGGGTTGATGAAATAAAACAACGAAAAAGGAATGGAGCAATTACAGGATTAGGGTTAGGGTTAGGGATAGCGTTGGCCTTGGTCTAATTTTGGTATTGTGAATATGCAGAATGAGGCTCCAACTGGAGTGGCATACACGTCGCAAAATCAGTCGGTGGCGGCATTTGTGGGTGCAGACAGGGTTGCATTTTACCACTGTGCTTTCTACAGTACCCATAACACCCTTTTCGATTACAAGGGCAGGCATTACTATGATAACTGCTACATCCAAGGCTCAATCGACTTCATCTTCGGACGTGCTAGGTCTACCTTCCATGTAAGTACTTGATCGATCACATTCTTAATGAATATGTCTCTACGAATGCAAATTGTTAGAACTGATTAACTTAAAGGGCTATAAATAAATAATTTGTGCAGAGCTGTGAGATTTTTGTGATTTCAGACAAGAGGGTTTCCATCAAAGGGTCTGTAACAGCTAATCACCGAGAGAATGCGAACGAGTGCAGTGGGTTTGTATTTATCAAAGGCAAGGTGTATGGTGTAGGTGATCATGTTTACTTGGGTAGAGCCAAGGGTCCCTTTTCCAGAGTCGTTTTTGCAGAAACCTACCTCTCTAAGACCATTGTGCCCCAGGGTTGGACCAATTGGAGTTACACCGGAGGAACAGAGTAAGAACTAATTGCTCCCTACCCTAAACCCTAATCACAACAATATTTGATCACATTCAAATGCACGCATGCTGCATGCATATTCAAATTCAAGATCATCATGCTTATTCATTTCTGTTTTGTCTAAACAGGAACCTGTTCCACGCGGAGTACAATTGCAAAGGGCCAGGAGCCGACTTTGCAGAGCGCGCTCCATGGGCGAAGCAACTGACGGAGAAAGAGGCCGCACCATTCATGTCGATCGACTTCATCGACGGACGGGAATGGCTCCCGGTGTGGATATGAATTCGCTAACTAGCTAGGAGGAGCAACACATTGATGAAGGTACATGGACCCCAAGTTTCCGTTTCATCAACAATTTGTTTTCGAACAAATAAACGATCAATCGCGAAAGAAAATGATGTATTTAGATATATGATTCTATGTAATCAGCGGAGCAATCTGACCATATTATAGAGTAAAAATATCACTAGCTACTCCCATGTGTTTTGTTGATTCAGATTGTTCTAAATCAAGTTTGTCTTTATTAATTCTGTACATCTCCTAGCCTTTTCATATGTAAAGTAGCTTAGCGCCTTCGTGAATGAGGGTCTGATTGAACCTAGAATAAGAATGTGATCATGCATGGAAATAGTCATGAAATGTGATGCGGAAAGTGTGAACACGATAGCAAGAGACTCTGTCAAACGTCGAAAGCCATATGAGATGAGTTAGAATGTACTCTAAGAAACATTATATTTGGTTTTTTTTATTGATAACTTGAATGAATATTACAATCTACGAGGTGTCAGCCATATGAGATGAGTTAGAATGTACTCTAAGAAACATTATATTTTTTTTTTTTTATTGATAACTTGAATGAATATTACAATCTAAGAGGTGTCTTATATAGAGCACATAACATAAACCTAATACAACTAGAAAACAAAAAAAAAACAATTTATTGTAGACTAAAACTAGGAAACTTAATTAAACCTGATTAAATAAAAATCGAAAATATAATTCTAGATACTAAATAATATTACGCTTGGAATCTCAATCAAGATTTTGCTCGAGAATCCCGATATATCCAAAAAAGTAATTTATGATTAATTTCATCATTAAGAAGCCTATTTGAATATCAATTTTCAATATTCAAATTATTCTTCTTAATATGAAGACGTTTCTTTCTTTTCAAGATTTTTTGTTGAAATTGGCTAAAATCTTATCTTACATCAAAATTGATATAAAAAACGAGGTTAAAAAAGTTTAGCAATGGTGTAAGCAAATTAAGAACAAAAGTTTCACACGAAGCGTTTGCTATTAAAATGATAAAGCACGTTTCAGCTCTTACTTGATTTATTCTCTAGTATAGATAGGTGATACAATCTCCATGCACGAGCATGCATTGTCTTGCACGACTTTGCATGCTCTAGCTAGCTGACTAAATTGGTGATTTAAAACCCACCACCAATTCCCCCACCACCACCAGCTCCACCGCCTCCTCCGAATCCTCCACCAGCACCTCCACCAGCACCACCACCGGCTCCTCCTCCAAAACCGCCCCCAGCACCTCCACCGACACCGCCTCCACCACCCGCTCCTCCCCCAATACCGCCACCGGCTCCTCCACCAAAACCGCCCCCAGCGCCTCCGCCAGCACCTCCACCGACACCGCCTCCACCACCCGCTCCTCCCCCAACACCACCTCCAGAGCCTCCACCAACACCTCCGCCACCACCGCTTCCTCCACCAACTCCTCCCCCAACACCACCACCTTTACCACCTCCGAAGCCTCCACCAGCACCGCTTCCTCCACCTTTACCACTTCCTCCACCAACTCCTCCCCCAGCACCACCACCTTTACCACCCCCAAAGCCTCCACCAGCCCCGCTTCCTCCACCAACTCCTCCTCCGGAGCCTCCACCAACACCTCCACCTTTACCACTTCCTCCACCAACTCCTCCCCCAGCACCACCACCTTTACCACCCCCAAAGCCTCCACCAACACCTCCACCAACACCTCCACCAACTCCTCCCCCAGCACCACCACCTTTACCACCCCCAAAGCCTCCACCAGCACCGCTTCCTCCACCAACACCTCCGCCGCCACCGCTTCCTCCTCCAACACCACCACCTTTACCACCCCCAAAGCCTCCACCTGCACCACCACCAACTCCACCTCCAGCACCACCTCCTACTCCAACGCCGCCACCTTTACCACCGCCAAAGCCTCCACCTGCACCACCTCCAGCGCCACCTCCAGCGCCACCTCCAACACCACCTTCCGAAAACGTTTCTTTCTCAAGCTTCCTACACTCGGCTATGGCTACCACCACTACAAGCATCACAGCAAAAACTCCAACAAACTTAGAAAACTTCCCCATCTTTCCTCAATTTGAAAATGCAAAAGAGAAGAGCCTGTATCGCTGACAGTGTCTGTTTTGCTAGCTCTGGATGATCTGAAAGTTAGAACGAGTCTCGAATATTTATAGTACTATGCTAGCTCCATGCTGGCTAGTGCACTACTGTATACATGACAGAGCTAGTGAAGACCAATACTACTTCCTCAAGTAACATAAATGCAGGCAGTTGAGAGATACAAGAATGGGGGCATCTGTGACACTTCTATTAATGAAATGCTGAGAATTTCAAACTTACATCTCATTTTGAATAAGAAAGATCATTATTAGCCGGTGCGTTTAATTATAATTTTGTACTCCCTGAACTATGACAGTGTAGACCCAGTTCTACTGCTCAACCACTAAGCAATAAACACGATCCTTTTGTCATTTGGAAAACCTGAAAGAACGTACCGTATAAAATCAGAGCAAATGTACAGGCAGAGCCGTCCCTTGACCAAGGCAACCAAGGCAGTGACCTTGGCAGTAGAGGGCTCGATCAATTCAGCTGTACTATTAAAGTCTCTACCCACTTAATGCCTTGAAGTTAGTCCATGTGATTTTGTTAGCAAATAGAAAAGAAATCAATGTCATTGGCTGAATCAAATCAGATTACGAGCTGAACCACCGACAAAGACTTTGTTATGGGACAAAACTTTTTCGTGTATAACATCCGCTAATGTCTAACAAGATGATTTTTCAGAGGATAGATTATATGTAGTTCAGGTATTAACTTGAATATTTGGATTAAATGTTAGAAAAAATTTAAGCTTAGTGTGTTCAAGAGTCCGCTTATGCATGAGGTAACATATACAATTTATGGGAGGTTTTTGAAGACGCACTAGGTGCATCCTTTTTTAATTATGATGTATTTATAGGAGGCTTTTGTTAAAATATATATGGGACGTTTTGTTGACATATATTTCAGAGGTAGAAGTGTGCCCAATTTTTGTTTTTTTCATGGGCAGCTTTTGCCGACACAAATTTATCAATGAAAATGTGTTTTCGTGTGTGTGTCTATATATATATATATATATATATTTTTTTTTTTCTTTTTTTTTAATTTATGTGAGGATTTTGCCAATGAAATTCGGTCTGTGTCTCTTTTTATTTTTATTTTCATACGAGGCTTTCAATGAATTAGTCAGCAAAGGTGTTGTCCCTTCTAAATTTATTTTTTATTGTATTTATGTCTTTTTTGTTAATATATGACATATATACAATTACTAATAAAAAAATTATAAAAAAAAAAAAAGACTACAAACACAACAACTTTACCGACAAAAATTATTGTTGTAGTAAAGTAGGTACCTAGAAAAAAAGTCTTCAATAAGGTAAATAAGGTCCTTGTTAGAATAAAATAAGTTCTCATTTAAGTAATTAAGTCCTAAAAGTTATAATTGTGGTAGGTTCTCATTTGAGTAATTAAGTCCTAAAAGTTGTAATTGTGATAGATTCTCATTTGAGTCCTAAAAGTGGTAATTATATATATGTCATATGTTAACATATTGTAAAATTTTCCTTATGTTCATCAGTAGATTAATTTTAATTTTTTTTTATGGTGTGTTTTATTGGAGGTTTCTACCGACGAAATAATCATAGGCAAAAGTGTGTCCCTTTTTGGTACTTAAATTGACCATGCATATATTGCCGCCCTGTTCTTAATTTTAGAAACTAAAAAATTGAGGGGAGTGAAATTTATACTTCTCATTTTACAATCCACACTCCATGTTTTTTTTTTAATGACTTAAATTTTGTCTTTTAAATAACTTTCTACCAAAAAAATGAAAGGAGAAGTGTGGATTGTAAAAATTGTAAAATAGGGAGTGTGAATTTCACTCTCTAAAATTGATGAGGACTTATAATCCTATGTAACAAGTGTTGAAAGACGTTTGGAAATTGATCTTCGTATCAATAAAATAAAAATAAAAAGGCAACAACAACAACAACTTTCCTATACTAATTTTCAAATAGTAATAGTAATCTTCACAAAACAGGGTGTTTTAATCAGCTTTTAGCATATCTTTGTGCTATATATTGATAGACATTTTTCATTATTATAAGGAAGCCCGAAAATAGAGAAAAAGAGACCTAAATTACAAAATCTTGACTTAAATAAGCATATAAATCAACTTCTAGCAGAGGAACAACACAAGGGGGAGAGCTAAAGAATCTGCAACCATGCTCTATGACCATGGTCAATGGTTGCAAACAAATTAGCAACAAAATTACATTCACTGTACACATGGTTAAAAGAACTTTTTTTTTTTGAAGATTTAAAGGATATATATATTGTTAAGCATTTCTACATAAGTATAAATTAAAAACTCCAAATTTACCCCATTTTGACATATAAGATACAATTTCATAGATTTCAGTGCACTGAAAAACCTATTGCGTTATGAATAATTAATGTTCCTGCTCTCTCTCTCTCTCAAGGAGAGGGTGGCTAGGTTTCCTTAGGTACGCTTGGAGGCTCTCGTCCGGCAGCTCCCGTGCCGCGCTAGGCTATGGCCTTGTCTGTGAACGGTGAGTGCGGCCGGGCGGGGACATTTTGATGGCCGTTTCTCAGCCTGTGCTGCGACGGCGCGGCTTAGACCTTGACAAGCTTGTAAGCCTGTGGTTAGACCTGTAAATGGACCGGATTTTGATCCGGACCCGCTCCAGATCCGTAGCTATTAAATGGGTTTGGATCGAACATTTTGATCCGTTGATCCGTTAATGATCCGAATCCGTTAACCCGTTTAATAAACGGATCGGATTTAGATTTAGGTCGATCCGATCCGTTAATGATCCGACCCGTTTTAGTAATAAAAAAAATATTATTTTTTATTAATATATTATTATTTTAAAAAAATATAAAATATTAAATATAAAATATTAAAGATTTCTAATATTACTTTTTTGCATAAATCTAAGAGGCAGTCTTCGTAATTTTATTTTTGACAATGTAATTTTATTTTTGGTGATACTCTTCATGTAGATCATGTTATTTTAATAGTTTAATAATATCTTTTATGAGATATTATGATATAAATTTAATATTACTATTTAAAATTTAAAAATATTTGAAATTATAAACGGATCGGATTTGCGGATCGGGTATCCGTTAATCTGACGGGTACGGATTTGGATCGAGGTATCAATGATCCGCCGGGTTAACGGAGCGGGTTTGGATCGAATTTTTTTTTTAGTAAACGGATTTGGATTTAGGTCGATCCGATCCGAACCCGGTCCATTTACAGGCCTACCTGTGGTGAGCCTGCATCTTCTGATCGTTTGGAGGCTCTATCGGCGTTCTGTTCCCTTGATCGACGGCAGAGGCTGGCAGGAAAGCATGAGGTGGGGCTGCGACGGGCAGGTTTTGGATCCGAGTTTTTCGATCTGGTATGCGTGCTTCAGATCCATGAGGGGAGTAGGTATTTTGGGGGAGGTGGTGCTTCTTGTCGGCGTGCTGGCGATGATGGCGAGGTGGATGGTCGTCCGACGTCTACTCGTGGCGGTGGCTAGGATCTCTTAAACTTGGTGGAGGCGTGGTGGCTGCTGCATCTTGGAGTTTGGCTAGGGTTTGAGTGCTCTTGGGTCTGGGCTTTGCTTTGGGCGTAATTTTATTATTTGTTTGTTTTTTTTTTTTTTGTAATAATGCACCATCTTTTACTGGTGGGTGCAGTGGGCCTTGGCCATGTATGCCTTGATTCTTTGGGTTGTTACAATGTGTCCAAAGATCAGTACTGATGTACACCAAGAAGGTCTTAGGCGGATGTACTGGTTTTTTTGGTGTTGTAGCCTCTCATTGATCAATGCGGAGTAGTCTAAGCTAGTAGTCATTTTTTAATGTGCAGTCAATGCACTACTTGAGCAAAGATTGTAATCGGTGATCTTCGGATCTCCTAGCTTGACCTTGTACGGTCATATGATCTTTTCAATCACAGAAATATATCTTCCTTTCCCCTAAAAAAAAAAAAACTATTGCATTATGTGATTGCCATTACATTTTATAAAAAATTGAAGATCAATTGAAGCAACAATGGAATGGAATTGAAAGTTGAGTTGTTACACTTTCACCGATCTTCAAGATTCGTAAACATTAGTGGCAAAAGAGGTAGTGTGATAGTTTTGTCCGTCTCATCTCAATTTTTGAAACATTTTATTATAGGCCGAACAAGGACGCCCATGCAAATATCAAGACTCAAGTATATATGTTCTTTCCTCTTCTCCTCCATGCCTATAAATTTGGCAAGAATTCGAATGTCAGTAGACTTCAGCTATAATATCTTTTCAGACATGTAATATACCATTCAAAAGTTTATGAAGGGATGAAACATTCTAAGGCGAGCTTTGTTTTTTTTTTTTTTTTTTTTTTTGAGAAGGAAAGTTTATGAAAAAGTTGATCTTCAAGACATGAATCCCTAAATTTTGGCCTTCTAGTGCCTATCTATATAACATATATAGTATATATGTTAAGAAGTTCCATTGTGCACAATTTCTGTTGGTGTCATTTTTGACCATGTAACATACTATAGCGTACGTGAAGAAGAATCCTAACACGAGCCATTATTCTTACTCCTTTTTTTCTTCCTCGATTTTTTAAGCTATGCTCAGTTTAGAGAAACTAAAAGACCAATTTACGATCCTTCAAGGCATCAAGGGCATTAATTCATGCTTGGTGGCAACGAACTTGTTCTTTCGTGACAAGGTTTATTTTGTGATATATATCCTAGGCTAGCACTAAACGGCTAAGCAAAGAGTTATGAATGATTCTCATGCCAAGCCCACGAATGTCATAAAAAAAAGAACCATTGATAACTGGGCTTTTGTCTTGTAACAAAACCAGATTGTTGGGCCTTCGAACATTTTAGTTTATATAGCCCACTGTGAAAGTCTCTCCTGAAAGGGGGCAAAATCTAGGGTTCTATCAATTTCACAGAAAAAAAGGGGGTGGTTTTCTCTGGCCGGCAGCAGAAGCAGAATCAAAATCAAAATCTGAAAATGGAGGGCGCAGGAGAAGAAGGAATTGAGAGGATCGAGGACTCGAAGGACTTGCAGCAACAGAGTAAAGCCTTCGATAAGCTCACTGACCGCGTCGAAGATCGCCAGCTCGACTCCACCCGAGTCCAGGAGGCCATGGCTTCCATCGCTGCCACCTCAGAAGCCGATTTGGAAGCTATGAGAAAGAGGTCACAATTTCAATTCGCTATTTTTTTTTTTGTGATGAATTTCATTCTTATGCTGGTCATATGTACGTAATGGTAATTTTACTGAGTAGTAGTATGATGGAAGACGATAAATTAAGTATCATAATCTTGTTAATATGATCGATGTGGTATAAAGATGTTAAATTGGTAGATCATGAGCACTAGTTGGGTTGTGCATGATATAGGGCTATGCTTGGTTACAAATTTCAGGGAGAAAGAATTGGCTACTGTGAAGATCAATCCACGCGACGTTGAGATAATTGCAAATGAACTAGAGCTGGACAAGTTGGTTGCTGAGAGGACATTGAGGGAGCACAAAGGTGATGCTGTTGCTGCCATTAGGCACTTGCTTCACTAGAAATACTGCCTATTGGCGGCTTTAGGGAAATATGAATGTGTGTTGCAAGGATAATTTTGAGTTTCTTTCAGGTTTTGATTGCTAATGTCATCGGATATTCAGAGGTGGTCAGTCGCAAAATATGTTGTTGTTGTACTGATGATATATGCAGTTCTTGCTCTTCGCATGTACTGTTTTTGTGTGAATTGAGTTTTCAAGTTTGATTGCTGAATGCTGTTTGGATATCGAACGTTGCTGCACTGATGATATATGCAATGCTTGGTCGCTTCGAGTATTCTTTTGGATCTGTCAATTTAACAGATTCATTTCAGCTTTTTAATAAGATTTCATTTAGCCACAAGATTCCTAACAGCTCCATTTAGCCACAAGATTTCTTCACGGAAAGTTTGTTCCTGCCCTATCTTATTATTGCCTGTTACCATTGCCTACTTAGCTCGGCCAAACCCGATGTTAGGTTTGAGTCTGGATCTTTGGTTAAGACGGTGTACTCATAAGCATGTCACTTCAGACAAAACACATTGGCTATCAAATGATAAGCATATTTATTGAATTCTAAATCCCTGTTTTAGACATCAGCGTAGCAGTAGCACTAAGAAGAAAAATCCAACAGTTCCATTCACTTTCAGTTTTGCCTCAAATAGCATGTCACATCAATATCCGATATCCACTACATGTTCATCCCCAATGGATTAGATCATTTGACTCACATGAGAGTAATGGTCTGTAAAGATAACCCACTCACCTTCCCCAAAGTTCACTGCCAGCTCCCAAAGCATGTCATACAAAGACCAACTAAAGCACTTGAATTTTCAGCTATTAGATCCAAAGAGAACAACTAGACCAAAGTGGACATCCTAAAATGACTAGAAATAGAACAAAGGGTAAATAAGCAAAAGATTGATCACTATATTTACTCAAATGAATACTAACTGTGAAGTATTTTCTTCTCTCCCCTTTGTACAACAATTTTGTCTACGTGGTGCTGAAACTTTCCCATCATATAAAATAACAAAATGGGGTGACATGAGATCCAAACAGACATGACTCCCTGTACTTCGAAGATAAAATTTTATGTCAGTGAATAAACAAGCATCACACAACCAACCCATCACCATCTAAAGTTGGGTAGCTCACAACTATCCATCTCACTTTGAATTTTGTGGTTCCAATACCACAAGGCCCTCTGTGGCTATCCTTGGCTGCCAATACCACTTGCCATTAACAAATGCAAGCAGCCCAATTTGTGGCCTGCTTCATCTTCATCCCCAATGTGGTAAACGAAGCAATGAAATCATATACACAAAGAGTAAGCTTGGTGGTCTACAGTTCTTTTTGGGTGCTATCACTTGCGGCGGACCGCGCTGCTTGGAATTGAAGAGCATATTGTCTCTGCAGATCTCGAAGCTTTTCCAGCAGCTCTTGAAATGTTGGTCGGCTAGCAGGATCACTGGTTATGATGAAATTGAAGTTAGCACACTAGCAGTTTTACCAAAGTTGAATAGATGCAATCATATGACCCAACAAATGCACAAATGCCAAACCACATTGGCTATCAAATGATAGAAAATTATTCTAGGTTCTATCCACAATGACATCTGAAATTCGTATGAGATATATGATATACACAAACCTAACAAGTACAACTATTGCACTTGGCGAAATAGAATGATGAGGGTAATGCAAACCACTTTTAGGCTAATGCTGGCTAGAAAACAGGGTAGTGCAACTAATAACATCAAGATATGCACCCATCAGCATATGTAATGCAGAGAGACGGGTAGGAACTTTGCAATTATACTAGGAATGTATATAAGCATCATGACCTCTAGAAAGTGATCTCATATAAACTGATCCAAGTTGAGAGGTTGGATCCATCAAAGGATAATCAATTAAGAAGTACGGAAAGCATTCTACCTTTGCCAGCAGCTCTCAATTAAAGAAATCCATTGCGGGTCAATATCTTTTGGGATCTCTAGTCTTTGGTTCATGAACCCTACAGCTCCAATCACCTGCAAGTATCCTAAACAAACTGTTGTTCATATGTGCACATGTCATAGCCCTCTAGTTATCACTAAAAAAAGAAATGAAAAGACCAAAAGATTACACTAAAAAGGCTCGGTTCATTTCTTTAGACAAAAATATAAACAATGTTGAAACCAAAGATATATTAAATCAAAGATTCAACAACTGCATTGTTCAAAAATCAAATATCACGAGAAAGTAATAAGTATTACAAATTTTTCATCTATCACAGAAACGTTCAGACCAAAGAGAAACATATATCACAGAAATGCTGTCAAATACTTTTTTAATTTTTTTCAATAGTGCCTTGATATATTTTCAAAAGAAAACAATACCTGCATTGAGTTTAGATTATCCCAAGGGATCTTTTCAGTAACAAGCTCCCACAATATCACTCCGTAGCTATATACATCCGACCTATACATAGCACTTAGAATATGTAAATGTAGTTTGGAGAAACCAGAAGGGATAAAGACATTAAATCCTAATGAACAATTGAAACATACTTCTCATCTGAGGGTTCATTGCGTAGAACTTCTGGTGCCATCCATTGGGGCTGCAAAACAGAAAAATGACAGACTTCAAAATTTTGGCGTCATATATTACATCTGCCTTTCCAGAAAAATAAAATAAAATAAATTGTAACCAATAAATTTCTTTAATAAGGAGGAAGTAGTGAGTGCCAGTTAAAATACCGTTCCCCTCCCAGTCTTGGTTGTAAGAAATGTTTCATGCTTTAGACGTGAAAGACCAAAATCACCAACCTGGTCAGATAAATTAAGCGTCAAGCTTTAACTTCATATAAATGCCACAGAATCTGAAGAAAACAAAAAAAAACAAAATGGACAACAAAACATCAAACGGTGGGAAACAAAAACATAACCAATGGCAGACCTTGACAGTCCAGTTCTTATCAACTAGGAGATTTGAAGACTTCAGATC
>BDJD01002272.1:242072-255162 GCA_002564525.1 Rosa multiflora
CCCCCCCCCCCCCCCACCACAACTAATTTTTCTAATTCCACTCCTCTTTTCAACTCTACCACCTATTCTTCTTCTTCTTCTTCATTTTTGGAGTTTCATGCAAAAAATTCATACATTCCAAGTGGGTAATGTCCAATTTTGTGCAAGACTTTTTTTTCTCTATATATTTTTTTTCATTTAAATGAAGAATGAAGTGATATTAGCCTTCAAATTTAAAAAAAAAAAATCAGTCTCTCGCTAGTGGTTATCGTAAGACTTTCTTTCTCTAATTTTGATCAAACTCAAGTTTAAAAATTATTTATTTGGGTTAACTTGAGATTTATATTATTTAATATATGGTTTCACTTTCACATACAAGTCATCCATCAATTTTAAAGTTGCAAGCAAAAAATGGGATAATCATATTTTTGTCCATGAGTTTCTTCCTCTAAATTTGCATCAAATCATGTATAAATATATTGAATCAAGTTTTACTTGAGGGTTGGATTACTTCATTTGCAATTGGACTAACTTATAGTTCACATATACTCCGGGATTTTATCATTTTGCCCTTGGCTCTCTTAAGGCATTAAATGTTATGACAAAACTATATATTATAAAGGGTGACAGATGAGGTTAGGTTGCGAGCTAATCAGCTTAGGAAGGCTTTGCTTCATAGTTCATACATATCACAAGAAAAATGTGCATCCTTTTTGTGGTCCAAAAACTGTCTAATCAGTTTGGTGTTTGACTGAATAGGAAACTAAATCTAGAAAGAAATATTCCATAATTGGACAAGAATTTTTTTGTTGAAGCAGTCTCTTCCTTTTTATTTTTTATTTTTTTTTATCAAGTCTCATCCTTTAAAGCCATGAAAGTTCTTGAACGTATGGAATACATTGAGGATGAAGAGAAGACACATAAGCACTAATTGAGTGTTGACTTTTGCTTTTCTTAGAGTTTGCATTATTGATTTTTTGTTTTCTCTTTTCTTATACCTTAGACAACTTTTTTTTTGTTTTTTTTTGTTTTTGTGTAATAGATGATTCTTGATAATTATCGATTGTTGGTGTATGAGAAGATTTTTTTTATATCAGCAACAATTATTTTGTCTTGTATTTATCTCTTTCTTGTCTTTATAATCTTAGTAGTCTGGTATACCATACACCTACTAAAATATATAAAAAGTTGTGGGAGTGGTCAAATTCTGCTGGGCATGCAATTAAGGCGATTAACTCCGCAGTTAGTATGGCGTTAAATTTCAGTCATGAATGCGCCGATTATTACGACAATAACTACACACAATGATTATGATTATAAGTGCGTAATGAATGACTATCATAAATACGCAATGAATGACAGTAGTAAGTACGCAATGATTAGCTGTTATTAGTGCAGCAATAATTGTCATTATAAGTGTGTAAATAAATGCAGCCATCAAAGCAGAAATAATGGCGGCTTGTTCCCGAAGTAAGTCATCGCCTATAGAAAGGAGGCTCGACGTCCAGGTAATCCATCGAATTCCAATTATCTCTACTCCACAATTCAGAAACGTACTAACTTAGGCATCAGAGAGTTTTCTGCAAGTACCCCCCCTTCTCCTCGAGCTGACGGTCAAACTCCAGGTCAACGCTCGAGGGAAGCTTCTCGATTGTTCCCGGTCAGCTCCCGCTCCAATCCGCATTAATTGTTGGGTCAAACTCCTCTACGGAATTTTTCACCTCCAACAAAAGTTAAACATACTCTTCAAAATAGCTAAGGAGCTAAAATAGAAAATTTGCTAAAAATGCTAGCCATTTTGGGTTAAATTTTAGCCAAAATAGCTAAAAAGTCATTTTAGCTAGCCACTTTAGAAATATGTCTGCATCAGTGCTTTCTATTTTGGCTAATTTTAAATTTATATTATTTTTTAAGTGAATAATAAATAGTTTAAATTTATTTATAAATTACACAAAATAACTTAAAATGAATGTTTTAAATTGTAGAGAGCCTCATCTCGCTCTCTATATTTAGGAATGAGATAGCTAAAAGTTATAATGGAGAGCCACTTAGCAGTCTGGTGCAGCTGCTAAAATAGATAAAAAAAACTAAACATGCTCTCCAAAATAGCTTAGGAGCCAAAATAGAGAGTTTGCTAAGATCATCTTTAGCAATGTTAGCCATTTTTTAGTCAAATTTTAGCCAAAATAGCTAAAAAAGTCATTTTAGCTAGCCACTTTAGAGCATCTTTAGCAATGCTAGCCATTTTTGAGTCAAATTTTAGCCAAAGTAGCTAAAAAGTTATTTTGGTTAGCCACTTTAGAAATACGTCTGTATCAGTGCTCTCTATTTTAGCTAGTTTTAAATTTATATTATTTTTTAAGTGAAGATTAAATAGTTTAAATGTATTTATCAATTACATAAAATAACTCAAAAGGAATGTATTAAATTATAGATAGCCTCTATATTTAGGAGCGAGATAGCTAAAAGTTATAATGGAGAGCCACTTAGGAGTCTGGTGCAGCTGCTAAAATATATCAAAAGCTAAACGTGCTCTCCAAAATAGCTAATGAGCCAAAATAGAGAGTCTGCTAAAGATGCTCTTAGAAATATGTTTGCGTCAATGCTCTCTATTTTAGTTAGTTTTGAATTTATATTATTTTCTAAATAAAGATTAAATAGTTTAAATGTATTTATAAATTACATAAAATAACTTAAAATAAATGTTTTAAATTATAGAGAGCCTCATCTTGTTATATTTAGGAGCGAGATAGCTAAAAGTTATAATAGAGAGTCACTTAGGAGTCAGGTGCAACTGCTAAAATATATAAAAAGCTAAACATGCTCTCTGAAATAGCTAATGAGCAAAAATAGAGAGTTTACTAAAGATGCTCTAAAGAACGTAAATGTAGAAAATTGATATAATTATGCTAATATACAGCCATAAATAGTAATTATCGGTCATTAGTACAATATTTAGTGGTTGTAATTGTCAACAGAGATGACAATCACCCGCAAATGTGAGAGAGCACTTAGTTTTACAACTGCTTTTAATACTTTTTTTTTTTTTGCCTTTTAATACATGAATAAAAAATGAATGAGAATTTTCGCTAATTACTCTTGAGTGATTTGCCGATTTCAATACACATTAACGCTAATCGTCTTTGGTTACTATTAATGTTTCAGAAAAGTCACTATTGATTTAGATGATTGTCATGATTATTATCGATTTTTAAAATTAAACGATTGTGTGAGGACATAAATAATTTGCAACTTTCCAGTGGTTCTTCATGTGACAATTTCGGATTTAGAAGCAAGAAGTGAGTTGCTTCGCTTGACTCATCTTTAATTCTAGAGCAAAATTTCATCTCATTAGAACTTCAAACTTAGATTGCGTACACAACATGAAAATGGACGTGCAAGCACACAATTTTTGGAGTGAAGGGGACAATGAGCGTACTAATATCTTCTTGTTCTCTTTTCTATAACAAATATAATTGTTAGGGACAATAATCATAATACTTTACTTAAACTAGTCAGTAGTGACACTTCCATTGTTACCATCAGTGCTAAACTTTTACATTAAAATACAAGAGACACCAAACTCTAAAATAACCTTATCCATCTCATATATATACCTAACCCAGAATATTATAACTCATACTGTCCAATCAAGTTGACTTAATCATTTTATCTATTTCAACTTATCACAACTTGATTTTGATTTTCCCCATTATTTTTCTTCTTCATTGTGTCTGTTCATATGTCCATTGTTATTATTCATGCGCTGGCTGGATTTATGAATTACTTTTGAGAATAATAACCACAAAATAAGGTATCCAACATCACCATCTCAAATCTTGAGCCATTCATCAGATTGAAACATCCAACTATATGGGACAAATAGCCAGATTAGGACAAGTAGTAGGTTCTGGGTTCCATCCAGCCCAAGGATAATGTACAATTCTGATGAAATGTTAGCCCAGAAAGCTAGGAAAGTGAACAGTGAGCCGAACCCTAATTGGCTCAGTAACTGGGTTGTGTGAATACCTAACGTACCTTCCTAAACAACTTACCACTTACAACAACAAATCAATACAAGGGGTAGGCAAACTGTAGGGGTTTGGGTTTTTCTTATCAGGAAAAAAAAAAAAAAAAAACTGTAGGCCGGGTTTTGGGGTACTTATTGGAAAAATCAACAAAATCAATCCTAAAAAACTGCCCAAAGCACTTTGAGTAGCATCTTTAACAAAGATAGTCTCTGTTGATTATGGAACCGTTTTATAGTGTGTTTTTCAACAAAGCGTTCCTACTACTTTTGCATTAGACGTAATTAGAAAAAGGAAAGTATGTGCTTCTAACGAAAATGATTCGCAGCAAATTAAATCACTTTCTACAAACACACTAAGCTATACGCAGACATGCATGTGATCCAAGAATATAATATATCCACACTTCATATATTGATCAGATAATTGTCATGTCACAAAAAGTTGAGCAACTACAAGAGAGTACTGGATTACTTACCTACTTTATCACACACACAAGAACTTTACAAATTAAATAGATAAGGATAACAAGCTCTCCATTCTGGAAACTTTAGGACATGTACGCTTTGTCCCTTTCACTGAACAACACAAGGCAGTAAACCGACGCATGAATACTTGAGTACTACATCATTATTGTGATCTTAAGCAACCAGCTACCTTGAGCAGATGTATTGGTGAGTTGAACTGGTGTAGAATAGTGTTTTTAGTTCTGTGAAAGGAGCATTACCTAGTCAACATTGTTTGTGCATCTCCGAGGCACAGGAAGCTCGAGAATAATTAACAAACATCTTCCCGAGCATCCCATGTATTGAACTTTTACGATTCATGAGCTTTAAATCGTCGTGCACATGGTCAGTACGTTCTAGGCATTCCTGAGTTGTAGATCAACTGCTATAGAACATGTCTTCAACTACCTGAGGAACACTTTCATCAGGCCATTTTTTAGTATCATAGCTACCAGTAGCATTTTTTAGTTCCAGCTGGAACTGTGGAAGTATCAGAAAATGCTGCTTCATCTGCTATTGGTAAATGAAGCAGCGAAACCACTGCTGGTCTGCAATTCCTTTTGGACGTTATCTCCAGAGAACGCTGCTTTGAAATGGTTTAAGCTTTTCCAGCAATTCCTGAAATGTTGGCCGGCGAGATGGATCACCAGTTAAAAGCAAAAGAAAATAACAGTACAGTCAAGGAAAAACATACACTTGGCTTACTTTTTAATGCCATTATGTTTATAAGAAACTACCTATAACAATCAAATGATAAAGGATTCTTATGAGACATGTCTAACTTATGCTCACACTTGGCTACAGACACAGTAGGCACCAGAGCCTGCATCAGAACCTACAATCTCGGAGGACCACATCTCACATCGAAGAAAAGGGAAACCTCTTCCCTTGTTGAGAATATATAAGTCAGCTCAACCACCACCATGAAGGGTATTAACTTCTTGTCTCTTAGTGTTACTCTGTCAATTTACATACATAGCCCTACTTAAACATCGGAGAGACATAGATCGACCAGTTTGGTCTGCACCTCTGACATTGTGTATTTCCTTTGACGGGGACTTGGAGTCATCCTTGTATCCGTCAGCTGGTACCGCATTTTGTCAGGCTACATTGGAGAAACCAACAGAAACAATGAGTACAAAATATGAGGTGATCAGATCCGTTGCTCAAAGTGGGGGAACGAGCAGGTTCACCCTTGAAGCGAACGAAAGAACTATCCCTCTGTTGTTTAATCCGAGCTTTGCGAATCACCATCGCCATCTCAAATGGGCAATTGTTATGTATGACAGTGCTTTTAGAACTACTCAGAAGCACTCTTGGTAGCATCTTAAGCAAAACACATTGGTGTTTTTTGGACTGTAGAGCACTTTTTACTGTTTTCTAAAAAAGCACCTCCACTCTGTTTGCTTTTATAGTAAGCAGTTGAAATTTGAATGAGAAAAATGTGCGGTTCCAATAAAAGTGTATCCAGAGCAAAAGCATTTCCTACCAAGACTGCAATGTAAAAAGAAAAAACATAGGGGATCCAAGAATGTTTTCAAACCGAGAGAAAAGCCGAGATAATTAACAATTATGTTAGTTTATATGTTAGTTTCCTCTTTGGGTAATAAAGCCCGTAGTCCAAGTGTCTTCTAGTTGTTCAACCTCATGTAACATAGATGATTAACATATTGATCAGATAATTGTTAATCATCTATGTTACATGAGGTTGAACAACTAGAAGACACTTGGACTACGGGCTTTATTACCCAAAGAGGAAACTAACATATAAAAGAAACGGACAAACAACTCTCCATTCTGGAGACTTCAGGCCGGACATGTACACTTGGTTCCTTATACAGAGAAATATAAGGCAGCAAATCAACGCATTAATTATACATCATTATTGATACTTAAGAACCAGCTAGCTTGAGGATATTGGTGTGTGTTTACTTCTGTGAAATGCCCTACAAGAGAATCAGGTGGATGAGGTGCCCATGTAGTTTGTTCTAGGATAAGGAGCATCTAATCAACATCTTTTGTATGTTTTGTTTTGTTTTGTTTTGTTTTTTTTTTAAATAAAGGGCTGGTTCGTCTACCTTCAAGTCTTGATTAATGAAATTGCTGAATATAGGAGAGAGATTGAGCCTAAACATAAGCATCTAAAGAACGTCCTTAAATGATATTAAAAGTTTCTACCAAATAAATGTATGAGAAAATTTCAGCCCACGTCTCCAAACTATGCTGCCAAGGCTAATTTGCTACTTGAACTCTCAAAAGTATCAATGTGATACCTAAAGACCTAAATTGGCATCAACATGATACTTCAGTCTAAATTTCTAACGGTGCCGTCTGTTTGCTGACGTGGTAAGCACATGGGCGAAAAAAAGAAGGGCAAAATTGACTTTTTACCCTTTTTTGTTAATTCATTTTTTTTTCTTTTCATTTCTTTTTCTTCTTCGTCTGGGATTTTCTTCTAGCCCAAGAGCAGTCCGACAGCGATGGTGACTCTCTCCCAAGAAATCAAAGAAAAATGGCTTCTTCTTTTTCTTCTTCTTCTTCTCTCTCCTCTCCTTCTCCTCCGCCCAAACCATCACTAACACCGCCGAGATCCTCTCCAATTCTTGCTACAAATCCATCTCCCTCGCACTCCTGTGCATTAACGACGATGTTACATGATAGGAACAACAACCAAAAGAAATGAAAAAGGCTGAGTAGCTAGCAATTAAGTGAAAGAGAACATTTTGGAAGAAATTACAAAATGATTCATGAATCAATCTTGAGTCCAAATCAAGAGTTTAACAAGAGTTTAAAAATCATAATCTTGATCATCTTCACCCTTCTCCAGTTCATCATCTTCACCCCTACTCAATCTCGAAGCTTTGTCTCCATTCCTATGATCAAATTCAACCATCTTTACTCCACCATCTTCAACCATGTTGTCAACTCTAACGTCTTCAACCATCTTCTTAACTCTGAATTCTTCAACCATCTGAGTTTAAATAGAGAAACTAACTAAACAAATCACAAATTAACATGCCCAAAATTGCAGAAAAAGAGAGAGAGAGAGACGTTGTACCAAGACCCAAATTAGTAAGCAACACTTGCAATTTGAGGAAAAATTGAATAGCCCAACAAAACCCAAGTCGAAGAAAAGAAACGGATTCAAGAGAAGGCATCGGTTCGCTGCACACCAAATTCTAGCGAACCCAGCTCCACCAACCACCTCCTCCCATCGCTTTCCCTGTTTGATTACTCAAGTCCCTCCCGTTCGGCGCCAAGATCGCTACCTTGCTCGACGGCCACTCTCTCACGGTACCTTCCGGCTGACTGCCTCGTCTCTCTCAACAACTCGGCTGCCCCAATTTACGTTGATGGGTCGTTGATCATCTTGGCACCAGTAGGTTCTTCGACCGGTATCGGGTTTGATTAGGAGCTTTAGCCCCAAGCTGCTTGGTGCCACAAAACCCTAAGAAGAAGAAGAAGAAGAAGAAGGAAGAAAAAGAAATGAAAAGAAAAGGAAAAAAAAAAGTAAATTGATCATTTCACTTTTTTTTTTTGGACCCACGTGCTTGCCACGTCAGCAAACAGACGGAAGCCGTCAGAAATTTTGGATGGAAGTATCACGTTAATGCCAATTTAAGTCTTTGGGTATCACATTAATACTTTTGAGAATTCGGGTATCAAATTGGCCTTGGCAGAATAGTTTGGGGACGGTAGCTGAATATTTCTCTAAATGTATTCAACCCAGCAGTTTGGCACCAACTAGCAAACAGTGCTCTACTGTCTACTCTATTTGCTCTGACATAGTGGTGACATAACGGAAAGATAACTCGATATGTAATTTGATTACAACGTAACATAATCACCAAAGCACAGCTTTTCTACTATGTTGTCGTCAGAGAATAAATCCGATGACATTTAGCTTCAACCTGTCACTATGCGTTAACAACCATTTGACGAAGCAAGAAACTCGCCGTTTACCTAAAGCATACAAGGCACTTTGAGTGCACACACATGCACATAGCCCGACTAGCCCTACACAACAAATGTAGGGACTTATTACTCGCATAAAGCGCAATAGTACTAAAAGACATAAATAAACAAAAACATTAAATAAAATAAAACCTAACGGAGGGCCCAAAAAAATTGAGTCCCAACCCAATCTTCAACCCACAACGGGTCCACATGCAGTACCCAAATCCAAAATATCAAACCAGTAAGTGGGCCGTGTCCAGCCCTCCGGCCTAAGTCAACAGCTGCATTGCCCGCTCCAAAGTCGCCTCCCAACACTGGCGTCACTCGTTAGACCATTATCACGTCTCCATCGCCGTCCGACCATTGGCGAGTGACGCCAACCGTCACGGTCCCTACCCCACACCAACCAGCACTTGGAAACTCTGCCTCGAGATCTGAACAATCGTCTGATCACCATCGTCGGCCAACTCAATTAGTGTCCAATCTATTCTTTGTATATATATCTTATAGCACAGAAAGCTCGAAATAATTAAGTGGCGACATCCTAGACTATCTGATATAGTGGACTTCATGGTTCATGAGCTTTAAAATCTTCCTCCAAACGCTCAGGTCTAGGTCTTCTGGAGTTATCTATCGAACATGCCTTCAACTAGTCGAGGAGGACTTCCATCAGGCCATACCTCTACCATAAAGTCATAAACGTCCAACAGATTTAGACAAGTAAACATCCACAGAGCAATAACATTCATGGCATTAACAATAAAAGAAGCAGAAATAAAAGCTTCTTTGTTGTACATTGCAATTTGGAAGTGGTGTCCCCAAGACTAAGAGCAAGTTCACCCGTTGGGTCACCGGGTCACCTACTATTCACTGTTTTTTAATGTATATTTTCATTCTCTGGGTCACGAAATATACTGTGTCAGTGACCCAGGGCACGAAATACACTGTGCAGGTCACCATGGTGACCCAGAACACTGTACAGGGTAACCCAGGGCACGAAATACACTGTGCTCGTGACCCAGATCGAGGATGAAATTAACACTAAAAAGCAGTGAATAGTGGGTGACCTGGTGACCAAACGGGTGAACTTGCTCCAAGCCAAGTGATAATTGATCGTGGAGATATAATTAGAATTACATGGAGTACATTATACTCCTTGTTAGAGGGCTAAGAGATGTTAAAAGGATCATAAGTAACACTAGCATTTACTAGTAAGTAGTAACAGGTGGGACTGAGGAAGTATGAGAAAATGCCGCTTTATCTGGGAATGTGTAAATGAAGTTGCAAAACCACTGCACAAGGATGGTTTGGTCTACATTTCCTTTTGGGTGCTATTACTGGAGGCAGAACGTGCTGCTTTGAACTAAAGAGCATGCCGTCTCTGTAACGCTTTAAGTTTTTCTAGTAATTCATGAAATGTTGGCCGGCGAGCTGGATCACTAGTTAAAAGCAAAAAGCATAGAAACAAAAAAAAGTTAATCATAGCACAGCAAAGAAAAGCACTTACTATGACCTTTCGATGCCATCTGTTCATATGAAACATATCTAACTTATGCTCACAGTTGGCTATAGACACAACAATAATGGTGACTGCAAAACCATATCAAGTAAGTTCTGGATAGAAAGTATACTGTCAAACAACTGTACCGGCCTAACGATCATAGGAACATTTTTAGCCATCCTGACGAATCACCATGTAATAAAGATACGTAAAATCATCCAAGTCGAGTAGCATTTCTTACATTAGATGTACATCATTATGGTAAAAGAATGTTAAATCAACTAAGAAGCAAAGAATTACCACCTGTGCCAACAGCTCTCAATCATAGAAGCCCATTGTGGGTCCACATCTTTTGGGATCTCTAGCCTTTGCTTCCTGAACCCTACAGCTCCAATCACCTGCAAGAGTATCTGAAACAATTATTCGTTGTTTATATGTGAACGCAATCTGTCAACAAATTGTTCAATTCTTCCCGTAAAAATACAGTATTCTTTTGTTTTTTTGTTTGGATAACAGCAGAGAGAGTCTAGTCTGGACAGCTGAAAATACATATCTGACACAACTGATTGGGTACAATATCAGACCTCTTGGGAAAGCAATGAACAATACAATATTTAGGGGAGTAATTTCGTGACTCCACTTTTAAGTTTTAACTACTCAGATGTAGTGTACAAGTGTAAAAAAATGTATCAAAATTTGGAGTGCCAAAATCTGCAAGATTAGGATTAGTAAGATATCTTTTTTTTCATGATTAGAGTCTGAATATAGTTTAAAATAATAAGATACCTGCATTGCATTTAGATCGTCCCAAGGAATCTTCTCAGTAGCGAGCTCCCACAATATCACCCCATAGCTGTATACATCCACTAGTACAAAAATTGAATCAGACGACGGTTAAAAATTGTCGTCTGATAGGGAGCTAACTGTCGTATATCTCCCTGACGTCTGATGAAACATGATTTAGAGAGAACCGTCGTCTGAAGAACTCGGCATCCATGTCGACAGCATTAACTATTATGTGAACGTTACTCAGACAACGGGCAACTTAAGAACTCGTTGTATGATTGCGATTTAGAAGTCGTTTTTTTTTTTTATAACCGTTGTGTGACTGTTATTCACACAACAGTTTTTTCATAGCATCCGTGATCTGTTTTGCATTCAGACGACAGTTTTAATTTTGAGGCTATTGTAAATATTGTGTACATATGACAGTTTTGTGTTGTTGTTGTTGTACTAAAAGAATGATTCAATGCATTATATATGCTGGAAGCGGAATCAAAAATGACCAAATTAACAGTAACTGATCAATATATAGAAAATGTTATAATCTACATCATGCATCAAAATAGATTGTGGAAAGCTAATCTTTTATACACGACACGAAAGGAGTACGTCTAATAGTACTCTCCTAGCAATATACATCCAGAAATTTACTTAAGGAGTCTAGCTTTGCAAGCTTTGCTGCTCTCATGGCCTCATTGGAACAAAACCTTGCTTTATTGCATATAAACACTTCCTGACACCCAACCTTCGCAATGCCATCTTTTCCTGCTAAGTCTACCATACAGCTGAGCGAGTCTGTTCCAAAGAAGTAACAGCAATAAGATGAATGCTTTTCAATCAACAGTACCAATCACTAAAGAAATAAAGTAATAGGTAATCCTAGATCAACAGTAGCAAATAATACTAACAAAGTTATAACCCATTACATGGAAACTTGACGATGTTATAACTTTATGATCCGAAACACAAAGAGCCATTAGCACACCTTCAGAGAGTAACTTTTGGCAGAGAGAGCTCCAGTTTTAGCAACCAAGGATTGTCCAACTCTTCTAGTGGAACAGAGGGACAATGAATAACAATCACAATTAGAAAATTTTACTCTTTTGAGAAGCAAATCAAAAGCAAATTACTGCATAGAGGAGTGACATATACACGTGCTGAGCATAAAAGTGGCTACACATGAAAAGGTTACATTAACTGACAACAGACAAAGAATTGAAGTGTAGGACCCCAAGAAGCAAGAGGTAAGGCATAGAATTATGAACTAATTGAATGAAATGTAAGAGTTGGAGCGAAAGACAAGGAATTGAAAAGACAAAAAGTGTGGAAAGAGCATGCAATAGCAAAACCAGAGAGCGTCAAAGCAGGTGGAGCACGATAAAGTACACAGGGTTCAATATAAACTTAACCTGACGGCATAAAAATGCAGGAATCTGAATGATATCTGCAACTTAATTTGCCAACTTCTTCGCACTAGGAAAAGAAAACAACATTGATAAATGTGAGAAACAACTTATGATCAGTGCGAATTTTTCTTGCTGAACATGGGAATCTAAAAGATGAACAAGGATGCGAGCTCACCTGTATAAACTCGTGTACATTTGTAACTATAGGGAGGTCAAAAGCTATTTTAACCTTCTTAAGGATCTGAAAGTAAAAGGGTAAAATCAAGAGAAGTGATCACACCAGAAAAACAAAATAATAAATTAACGATCTCTGTAGATAATTGAATGTATCCAGTTACTGTAACAAGAGAAAATCTACTTCAGAAAAATTTGGCCATGATTTTTGTATGTCTTGGTAGTATTGCAGCTGAGCTATTACAAGCTTAAATAGATCACTAAATGTCATGAGGGAACTTTAAAGGGCAAGAACACATGAATTTACTGATCATGGATACTTAATTCGAAGCCTCAAAATCCATGATGGGAAACTGATCATGGATACTTAATTCGAAGCCTCAAAATCCAATTGTAGCTAATAATCTATATGAATTTACTGATATCTAGCATATTCTCTATGTTTATTTGCATAGCAAAAAATGCAAGTTGTATCTTAAAATGAATGACAACAAACGCTGCCTATCAGTTTATCACCTTTAACCCTTCAGCCATGCCAGGGCCCCGGAATGATTTTTAGGATGTACTGTTAGCTTTGCCAAAGCTTGACTTGAACACCAGTGGCAATCCAACTCTATAATATTGGAAAACAAATTGTCTATCTTAGCAAAAACCATCAAGATAGATTATGAATACACTCTAATCTTAGCACATAGAAGATACATAGTAATCTCTTTACTTTTCTTACTTTTCTCAATATAATCAAACTGGAGAGGA
>BDJD01002272.1:255706-292617 GCA_002564525.1 Rosa multiflora
ACTTCCTCCAATGACTATCAGTACAAATAAAATTTGCAATGAATCTTTGGCCTAGAATGGAGCAATTGGATATTAAAGCTGACCAACTGAAATAGAAGAAGGCTTAAACTGAGATTATGTAGAGCCATATTACCAGAGCTTTCAAACATTTCAAGTAATAGTTATGTATTTTCACTTTCCTCCTTGACAAACAATTTCATCGATATTAAAGCTATTACATGAAAACTGCATGGTACATTATCTTTTGGAAAGAAAGGGACTCACTTGACTTTGGAGGGGATTTGTTTCTCTTGAAATGAGCTGCTGCAATGCTGAATTGCTGATACTTTCAGTATATGCAGGTATCAATCTTGCTAAACTAACAAAACTAATTAAGACTAACATTGTGCAATTATCAACCTCCTGATAGCTTCTTATCCCTCCACAGGAAAACATCAGCCACTGCGTCATACAGTTCATGTCATTAGACAACAAAATTCAAATTCTTTGCAATACAATAGGTGATGAAAAATAAACCAAGGCAAATAAATAGATTCAGCAACTATAAATAACTAGAAAAAATACAAGCCATGCTCGTAAAGATTGTGTACAATAATTAGGTTCAAAGCCTTGGTTCGATTAAAGAAACTGAAAAACCTATTATGAACTTGTAACCCACCATCAGTCCTAATAACATCAAACATTTCAAGTAATAGTTATGTATTTTCACTTTCCTCCTTGACAAACAATTTCATCGATATTAAAGCTATTACATGAAAACTGCATGGTACATTATCTTTTGGAAAGAAAGGGACTCACTTGACTTTGGAGCGGATTTGTTTCTCTTGAGATGAGCTGCTGTAATGCTGAATTGCTGATACTTTCAGTATATGCAGGTATGAATCTTGCTAAACTAACAAAACTAATTAAGACTAACATTGTGCAATTATCAACCTCCTGATAGCTTCTTATCCCTCCACAGGAACAAGCAAGAAAATTTCACCAACAATTAGTTTTTCAGTGATTTCAAGCAAAACTTTCCAGATTTGAAGTAGACATGCAAATCTACTATTTTACAAAGTTTCATGCAAATCGAAGTTCAAATGAAGGGTCAAACAGGAATCTAAAATTGACAGAAACGCTGATTCTGCAGAAATTCCGAAACAGTGCAGTAACTTCAAAAGTGCACAAGTAACTCAATTTAACTCCGTTTTTTGTGAAACAAAGCTCAAAATGACCATTGAAGAGTCTACTTTAAGCTGTCAAAAACTGAGAGTAAAAAAAGGAGTATGGATTTTTTGAAAATCATGGAGCAGCCCACTGGTTCAGCTTGGGTGTTGTCTTTGAGGCATAACATCAAACACTTGGAGTGCAGTAACTGATCTTTGATCTTTTCCAGTCCTATCCATCCTAATGGGTTTACCAAAATGTAATAATCAAAAGTGCATTCCATTACAACCTTGAATAGCTTTAAGAGCTGGAATTTAACTGAAAATAGAAGTTCTTACCAAAAGAAAGTAGATTTCTGGTATTGAAGCAAAATAGAGAGAAGCTCAGTGGTTTGAAATCTCAAAGTCCTCCATTTTTTATGTCATAGTGAAATATGTGAATTAGAGGATGTTTACAAGACATGAAAGGCAATAGAAGACCTGGAGCTACAAAATTAGAAAAGTGCAGAAGCATATTTGATCAACCACAAGAACAATGAAAGAATCTTACTTTAGCTTCTTTCTACACACCTTATTCTTGTATCCAGTGGCAAGTCTCTTGAGCATCGAGAGATACCTAAGAAATCCTACCATATTTCAAGATTAGCATCACAGAAAAAAAAAATTAATTGAACAAATCCTAACAATTTCTGCAAAATCAGAGGTACCCATGACTGAAAGGACATGAAGAAATCGAAAAGTGGAACAAGAATGAGAGAAGAAGAGCAAAGAAGGTACCCATTTTAGCAGAAGGCGAGTTCCAAGGTTTCACTATTCCAGAAGTTGCTGCAAGGAGACTAGGGTTTGAGGCAACTGAATCGAGCGAGCTATGCTTTTAGTACATGAAACATAGAAAACGTCAAATCCAAACAAAGATGTTTCACAAAGTGCTTACCACAGATCTGAAAACAATGTGAAGTATCTCTAGATCCAACTCTAATAGAGAGAGTGCGAAACGGATAAAGATTTAGAGGAGCCTAGCCACAAATCTGAAAACGATGTTGGAGCCCTACCAGTCTACCACAGATAACTCAGAAAGGACCTCGACATCAAGAGAGAGAGAGAGGCAGAGCTACGGTAAATGGAGAGGTGTGAATTGAATCCTTTTGAATAAACACCAAGTACACAACTAAACCTAGATTACCTGAATGACCCGTGTTAATGACCAGAGGCACGAACCCTTATCTTCCCAAGCACTCGAACTGAATGCCCGTATTCTCGCCATAGCTCAGCTTCTTCAAACTTGGAGCTCTGACAACGATGGGAACCAGCTGTATGTGTACTCGCTTCACCTTCCCAGTGTTGGGCTTGTGGGTCCGATTCCACCCAACACGCTCTGCTGGCTGAGTCAGCTCCGAGTTCTGAGTCTTCACAGATTTTGCCAATAGTGCTTCCCTCCAAGGGAATTGGCTCAATCTGGAGAGGCTGAATAGGCTCGATCTCAGTTCTAACAACTTCACCAGCTCAATCCCATTCGCGGTCAACAATCTCACGCAGAGAGATGAGATTGGTTAGAGAGAGAATGAGGGTTTTGGTTTTGGGTCTGTTGAGACTTGAGAGTGAGGTGAGGTCGAGAATGAGGTGCTATCGAGAGGGGGTTTTGGTTTTGGGTCAGTTTTGTTTTTTTTTTTGCTTAAGTGCTAGGGTTTCAGCTAGGTTTGTGAGGCCCTATTAAGTTGGACAAGGACTCACACAACAGATTTGTGTAAGAATGTGGTCTGAATGTAGCCATTTAAATTTGGGGTTTGTCTCCTATCAATATAACTCCTGACTTTTGGGGAGTTGGAGAAAAATGATGGTGGGAAATCTCCCTCATTTCTGTCAAACTTTTGATCAGACCACAGTTATATCATTTCTCATCGTATGATCAATACATGTTGGACAAAATTGGGGGTTTCATATGGGGTTTAGCACCACTTACATGGTGAGAAACTTGGCGCTCAATTTTTTTAAGGGACACACAACAGTTTTTATCTTAAACGTCTTCTGAACTAATTTCTAAGTTCCTATCAGACGACTGCTCTTACAAAAACGACGTTTGAAAAAACAAATTTCAATCACACGACAGATAATTGCATAGCGTCGTCTGAGAGGTGTCGTCTGATTTGATTTTTTGTAGTAGTGATCAGACCTGTATATATCCAAACAGCACCAAGAAGTACATAAGAAAAATATAGTTTAAAAAAATGGGGGATAAGGAGTAAATTCAGGTGAACAACCAACATACTTCTCATCTGAGAATTCATTACACAGAACTTCTGGTGCCAACCATTGAACCTACAAAACAGAAAAATGATAGACTTAAGCAAGAATTTCAAAATGCAGTGTGCCATATAGTAATATCTAGACTGCCAGTACGTACCGTCCCCTTCCCAGTCTTGGTAAAGAGAAATGGTTCATGCTTGAGACGTGCCAGACCAAAATCACCAACCTGTTTGATGACATCAAATTAGTCATATATTTTCTTACTTGATTAAATTCTATACACTCAAGAAATAAACCAAAACACACACACAAAAAAAAAACACAAAAAAAAAAGCAAAAATCAAATTGAGGGATTTAAGAATAAAAACATGAACTTGACCGACCTTGACAGTCCAGTTCTTATCAACTAGGAGATTTGAAGACTTTAAGTCTCGATGAATGATTGGTGGGTTGAAATGGTGAAGATAATTCATGCCCCATGCCTGTGGAACGATTAAACGACAATCTATTCAGTAAGCACAAAAAATAAAAATTAAAGCATGGACTAGTAAATTTAATATAGAATCCCACATGCGTAGCCCAGAAGGTAGACTGATACAAACCGAGCCTACAACAATACATTAAAAAACAAGAACACTGGTGTAAAACGAACACTGTGATCATATTTTTGTTTCTTTCTTTTGTTCGGGGATGGGGAAAACTCAATACTCACTATATCTAAAGCCATTTGAATACATTGTCTCCCGTCTAGGTTTGACTTGTTCTTATGTAGCAATTGAAACAAACTTCCACTGCATTATGAAAAATTGAGATGAAAGGCACTTGTCAGCCAAAGAATTGCTTTATACAAGACAGAATGAAAAATTGTATTAATATCTAGGTCAAAATTATAAATACAACTACATATTGGTAACAAAGAATAAAGAGTTTTCAGAAAGGGAAGTAGAGAAGAGACCGTGGGAAGAACTCTGTGATGATGCAGAGACGCTGAGGTGAAGTCACAGCTCCCATGAAAAGCAGAACGTTGGGATGTCGAAGCCTTTTCATAAGAGATACCTACTTAAACAATACCAGATTATGCCATCAAAATACTGCGTAAAGAGAGATCTCGAAAGGGCACATTTCAAACTTTTCAGTCATATTTTCATCTGTCTTTCAAGTACATAGTACAAATACTGCTTCAGTAGGAATCTCACTTCTTGTTTAAAAGAATAAGAAGCACATCATCTAGATATTCTTGCTTGAAGAATACCTTAACAGCAACATCCTGTAATTAGCAAAAACAATACTCAGGTTACTCAACAATACATTAACATTATATATCATCATTATACTTAAGCTGCTTCTCTCCATTTCCATAACCTAGAGACTAATACAGAGAAAACAGATCCCAAGATGCACAAGCACTGTTTGACTTGTTGATAAGTTTATATGAATAAGAAGGGTTGTTCAGTTCATAGTTTATTTGAATAAGAAGGATTGTTCAGTTCATAGTTTATTTGAATAATATGTTTGACATTTCATTAAGTTATATGCTTTATTTAGCATGAAAACACAATGTTAATCTATAGCGAGACAGATTAGGAGCATTCTTTTCTGGATAAACAGCTGTCACTTATTGAAATTTGAACTGTACTTTTTGTCTACATTGACTAATTGGAAACATCATGCACTGGAAGAAGGGTCGTAGCACAATAGCACACCCAGTTAAATTTGAAGTTAACTAGAGAAAGAGCAAGAAAACATATTGATCCATCCCACAGACCATGGTATACAGTTCCACATGGACCTGCAGAAGAAAGTAAAAATAGCAAAAGGATATCAGAATTGTTGTAGGAAAATATGATTAGAGAGAAATTGTGTGTTGTATTATTGATAATAGCAGGAGCCCTTTATATAGGGGATTACAAGGTACATACAAGGTAATAGAATCTGAATATAACTAGGAAATCTAGAACTTTCTCCTATTACAACTCTAGAAAATAAACCCTAGTTTGAAGAGGCACATTAGAATACAACATCCTTAAACACTCCCCTTTGTGCCGCTCAAACTTAGTGATGACACTTTGATCGTTGCCTCACTAAAAACCTTTCCAGGTAACAAAAACTCAGTGGGACAAAAATAACCCTAGTCGAAGGACAAAAAGAGCACAACACGTCTTTCACTCTTTGAGATCGAACATGTAGACATCATGCCTCCCCTTGATGTCAACATCTCCCCCTGATTGCTACAATCATGGAAGTTCGGATAACTTTTTCAATCCGATGCTCTTCACATGTTTCTCGAATGTGGATTTAGGTAACGACTTAGTAAATAAGTCCGCTACATTATCCTCTAATCGAATTTGATTTACTTCAATCTTTAGAGGTGATTGTTGTTGCTGATTGTAAAAAAAATTAGGCGATATATGTTTGGTGTTGTCGCCCTTGATGAAACCTAATTTCATTTGCTCAATACAAGCTACATTATCTTCATAAATGCATGTAGGTTCATCTGTGGTAGACTTTAAACGACAATTCCTCAAATGTGTCTAATTACAGACCTTAGCCATATATATTCACTTACGGCTTCATGTAGAGCAATAATCTCTGCATGATTCGAGGAGGTAGCAACAAGGGTCTGCTTTGTAGATCTCCAAGATATCACAGTGCTTCCCATGGTAGAGACATAACTCGTTTGGGAGTGACCTTTGAGAGGGTCAGAGAGATACCCTGCATCAGCAAAACCCATCAAGACATCGTTGTCATTTTGATGGAGGGGAGGAGAAGTAGGACGCAGGCCACTTTGGGCAGTGGCGTCGACGGCTACGTTACGAAAATTAGCGTTTTGCCTTATGGGGCTCGATCCCAAACTTTCGTCATTTCTTTTCTCTCTCCAGGGATAAAATAAGCCCATATCAATCGTACCTTTTAAGTATTGAAAGATTGTCTTCACACTAATCCAAAGGGGGCGTGTTGGCGCAGAACTATGTCGAGCTAACAAGTTCACTACAAATGAGATGTCCTGTCTTGTGCACTGAGCTAAATACAATAATGCTCCTATTGCACTTAGGTAGGGCACTTCTGCCTTTAATAATTCTTCGTCCTCATCCTTTGGATGAAACGGATCTTTTCCGGGCTCAAGACTACGACCAATCATGGGAGTACTCACATGCTTTGCTTTATCCTCATTAAAGCGCCTTAGTAATTTCTGAGTATATGCTGACTGATGGATCATAATCCCATCACTACGGTGCTTGAGTTCTAATCCGAGACAAAACCGTGTTTTCCATATATCTTTCATCTCAAATTCAGATTTCAAGTACTTAGCAGTTTCCCTTAACTCATCTAGAGTTGCAATTAGGTTCATGTCATCGACATAAATTGCTATAATTGCAAATCCGAAACTTGTCATTTTAATAAACACGCATGAGCATATTTCATTGTTGACATATCCCTTCCCAATCAAGTAGTCACTTAGACGGTTATACCACATCCGTCCGGATTGTTTCAATCCATATAGTGAACGTTTCAATCTTATAGAACGCGATCCGTGGTTTAGAGCCACTTGATTTGGGTAATTGAAGTCCATCTGGGACCTTCATATATATATATATATATATATATATATATGAATCTAGATCCCCATAGAGATATGTTGTAACCACATCCATAAGCTGCATGTCAAGTTTTTCAGAAACTACCAAACTGACAAGGTAGCAGAACGTTATAACGTCCATTACAGGATAATATGTCTCCTCGTAATCGATCACAGGGCGTTGTGAGAAAAGTTGCACCACAAGGCGGGCTTTGTACCTAACGACGTCATTTTTCTCATTACGCTTTCTAACAAAGACCCATTTATGGCCAACAGGCTTTATACTTGGGGGTGTCAGTGTTATAGGCCCAAATACCTGTCTCTTTGTTAGTGAATCCAATTCAACCTGGATCGCATCTTTCCATTTAGCTAACAAAGACCCATTTATGGCCAACAGGCTTTATACTTGGGGGTGTCAGTGTTATAGGCCTAAATACCTATCTCTTTGTTAGTGAATCCAATTCAGCCTGGATCGCATATTTTCATTTAGGCCAATCTGCTTTTCGTTGACATTCTTCAACAGAGCGAGGTTCGATATCATCATGTTCTATGATTCCTTGAGCAATAGAATATGCAAATGCATCATCAAGGATAATAGAGTTTCTCTTCAACGTCTCATGTACACTAGTGTAATTTATGGAGATCTCTCTATTATCTGGAATTGGTTCTATCATCGGAGCATCCCCCAATGATGTCTCTTGGACATAACCATAATCCGGAATATCTTTATGACACAGATTATCTATATTGATGATTAATCGATATTTTTGTGTCAAACTCGCTTTCTTTCTTGGGCGAGAATCCATCGAACCTTTGGGCCTCCCTTGTTTTCTTGCAGGGAGGCTGGCCTTAGCCACAGTGCCATCTCCACTAGGGATGGCGGTGCCATATCCTCAACTTTTTGGGATATCAATCCTTGTAGACATGTTTGCAGCAAGTATATGTGATCTCATCACTTTAGCGATATTAGAAAAAGTATCAGGCATTGAATCTGCTACGTTATGAAGATCGAGTATTCTCCGCACTTCAATTTCAGACTGTGCAGTTCGAGGATCAAGATGAGACAAAGTAGGGACAGACCACAACAATTCATGCCGTTCCTGTTGAACATTAGTGTTCTTATCTCCCCCTAACAACTGGAAGACTGTCTCATCAAAGTGACAATCCGCAAATCTAGCGGTAAAGAGATCGCCTGTCAAGGGTTCTAAATAGCGGATGATAGTTGGAGAATCATATCCAACATAAATACCTAAACGTCTTTGAGGTCACATTTTGGTGCGCTATGGCGGCACTATTGACACATAAACTTCACACCCAAATATGCGTAAGTGTGAGACATCAGGCTTGTATCCAATAACCAGTTGGGATGTAGAAAAAGGTTGAGTGGGAGTAGGCCTCAGACGAATAAGCACGGCTGCATGCAATATTGCATAACCTCAAGCAAACACAGGGAGATTGGTGCGCATAACCAATGCTCTAACAACCATTTGAAGTTCTTTAATGGTGGCTTCTGCGAGGCCATTTTGGGTGTGAACATGAGGAACATGATGTTCAACCTCAATCCCAATGGATATGTAATAATCATTAAAAGTTTTTTATATAAACTCCCCTGCATTGTCAAACATATTGACTTAATTGGATAATCAGGGTGCTGAGCCCGTAATTTAATGATTTGTGCTAGGAGTTTAGCAAATGCAGCATTTCTTGTGGACAAAAGCATGACATATGACCAGCGTGTCGATGCATCAACCAACAACATAAAATATCTAAATGGTCCGCACGATGGTTGAATAGGTCCATAAATATCACCTTGGATTCTTTGTCAGAATGAGATATTTTCTTTGGTGTCCTTTGCATAGGATGGTTTAGATACTAACTTTGCTAAAGAGCTATCTTTGCAAAAAGAAAGATAAGCTTTAGAAGCAGAAAATTGGGTCAAGGAGGCAGTGTTGGCATCAAAGCCAACTTTGGGCCGCAGGGGGTCGGCGGCTTCGGCCAATGACGGCTGGTTTTGCATAGGAATGGCACCATGTGGCGCAGTGCCCTTCCTTGGACCTCATTTCGGGTTTGACTTCTTTTCGTTTTGAAAAAGGGTTAAATACTGTTTACTCCCTGAACTTTCAGAGAAAAAATAGTTCAGTCCCTCCCTTTTTAATTTCACACGTTTGCTCCCTGTACTCCAAAATTTCGGACCAATAGGTCATTGCCATTACTCTCCGTCCAAAAATCTCGTTAAAGTGCTGACGTGGTAGTTTTTCGGCGATAAAATAACTATTATACCCTCACTTTATTTTTTAATTAATTATTTATTTATTTATTTTCTCTTTTTTTGTTTTTTTTGCTTTTTTCCATTTTTTTTAAGGGTCGACATCGGAGCTTAAAGCTTTCTGATTTTACCCACTTCCTTCTCTTCTTCCTCCATCACTTATCACCATGTTGCTGCGCCATAATCTCTTCCTCCATCTTCCTTTTCTCTTCCTCCTTCTCTCCTCGGTCGTCGACGCCTTAAAGCCGAGACCCCTCACCTACCTAGCGACCCAGAGCCACCAAACCAACCCGACCCGCCAACTTCAACACCTTCGTCGATCACATCGATTCCCGCAGCTCTGACGCTGCTTCCGATTCCGACGGTGAGGAAGGCAGAGCGACGACAGAATCATTTCCCTTCCTACAGAGGTATGCCAAGGTCGGCGACGGAATTTAAGGTGAGCTTTTGGGTTTGAATCGAGAGATGAGTTTGATTGTTTGAGGCTCATCTGACTCAACCAAATCGACTCAATCCCACCAAATGACTGATCCCAATTCACAGCCTCATCCCTGAAATGAATTGGGCTTTCGCTGCATTGGGTTAATTTTGAGGGAAAATTGAGGTTTAGGAATTGGAATTTCTTAGTCGTGTTGGGTTGGAAGAAGGAGAAAGGAAGCTTTTGTTGCCTTTTCTTAATCATGTTGGCTTGAGGCTGGTGCCGTAGTCCTTGACCTTGCCGGTGACGGAGAGGACATGTTTGGATTTAGGGGCTGAACCAATTCGGTTTTGGATTTTGGGAAATTGTTTGTGATTTTATGGAAATTGTTTGTGATTACGAGGGTTTATATATGGGTTTTGGTAGAAAGAGAGAAAGGAAGTGTGGGTGATAGTGGCGGTGAAAGGGTGGCGGTGCAATGTGGGATGTGATGGTGGTGGAGACCATGGAGGTGGTGGTGGTGGCAGTGGCAGTGGCACGAGGATGGAGGGGAGAAGAGATAAACAGAAGAAAATAAAATAAAAAAGAAAGAATAATTTTTTTTAAAAAAAAGATTAACTAAGGGTATAATAGACATTTTATCGCCAAAAAACTGCCACGTCAGCACTTTAACTAGATTTTTGGACTAAGGGTAACGACAAGGACCTATTGGTCCGAAATTTTGGAGTACAGGGAGTAAACGTGTGAAATTTAAAAGGGAGGGACTGAATTGTTTTTTCCCTGAAAGTTCAGGGGGTAAACAATATTTAATCCTTTGAAAAATGGATGTCTGTGTGAAGTCTTTAGTATACGGATCATCATATCACGACCTGGGTGTCCGAAACGGTCATGCCAAAGCCTATATGTGTCAGAATCCCATAAATCATCTCTCATGACATGGTTGGATTCAATAATTCGAATAGTCGTTTCATATAACCCACTAGAGCGACAAATAAGTTTCTCTAATACTTGTTTATGTCTGTAGACATTAGAGGTTATGCAAATGAACTCTTTTCCATTCTCACAATGTGTTTCCACATGAAAACCATTGGCTTTTATATCTTTAAAACTCAATAGGATTCTTCTGGCCCTAGGAGCATATAGAGCTTCAATCAGTGGCGGAACTATTAAAAGGCCGGTGGTGGCCCTGGCCCCCCCCCCCCCCCCCCTCATAATTGTTCGGCCCCACCAAATGGAACTCTCTAGTTCCGCCACTGGCTTCAATGATATTAATACTTGTGCCGTTTGGTTACATAAATTGAGCTGGTCCTCGACCTTGAATCAATTGTGATGGTCCTGCCATCGTAGTCACTGAAGATCGACTAGGCGTCATCCATAGGAATAATTGCCTATGTCACAATATAGTATGTGTGGTGCCACTATCTATGAGGCATTCAAGCTCTCTAGGAAACATACTGAAAAATAATAAAGTTCGGAATTAAAATATGTCCAAGACATTCAATAATAAAACGATACTTTATTAATAAAAATAGCCAATGATTATATCAAAGTTTCTTAACAAAGTCTAATCCAAAATAGAAATCAAACTTAGACAAATTATAGTCACTCAATCCTTTTGAATTGGTAACTCCAATTAGACATGACCAGGAAAGTAAGAAGAGATGTCGGTGGAGCAAAGCTCGCTTAAGTACCACTAATCTCTACTTAGTTTCCTAGACATCATATTTAATTGGGTGAGCCTTGTGAGAAAGAGTTAAAATAAAATGTCATTTATTGACTAAGACATAATTGCCATTACATAATACTTGGAAAATAAAAGGACTATTCTAATCAAAGTCTGCGGCATCCTTGTGCACTTCATCTCCATCTTTGAAGTCCTCTGTGGTGAGATTGACATCTTCACCATCTTCTTCTTTGGAAAGATAGACTTCTTGCTCCCTCAGGTCCCTATACTCCTTGTAGCATGCAGCCAGTTGATTGCTTGTTTTGCATTGCTTGAACCAATGCTCACTTGATCCATATCGATGACACACGCCATTGTGGTTGCCTCCCTTTAATTGAGGTGCACGTTGTGGACGTCCTCTAGGGGGGTTGACGCCACCACCACGACCCATTACACCACTACCACGGCAGGCAGCGCCACGGTCACCTCTCCCACGTGTGGCATTGACACCACGTGCATCCGCTCTAAATTGGCGGTTTCCTTCCTTGTTAGGGCAGTTATATGGACCCACATGTCCATCATGTCCCTTATTCGTAGGGTTCCGCTCCTTGCGCCCTCCTTTGGGTGCATTATAATTCGCCTCATGAACGCTCTTAGTTCCAACGGGCCTTGAATTGTAATTCTTCACGAGTATGTTATGTTTCTCAGCTATAGACATAACATTGATAAGCTGATTAAACCTCATGATCTGTCCAGCATTGCATTCATTTCGATATTTCTTTGACACTAAGATTGCTGAGACGGGGAAGGTAGAGAGAGTTTTCTCAATTAGCTCTTACTCTGTGACAGGCTGTCCAGAAAACCTCAACATGGATTTGAGGCGAAGGGCATCTGAATTATATTCAGCAACAGTTTTGAAGTCCGCAGCACGCAGATTACTCTATTGGACCTTCAAATCAGGGAGGAGAGAATCTTGGACATTGCCAAAACGCTCTTTTAGCGCTACCCATAATTCTCTTGCATCTCTTATCGACATGTACTCCAAACGAAGTGATTTATCCATGTGTCGTCGCATCAGGATGACTGCTCGAGCATGCTTAATGGTTGTAGGGTAGAAAACGAGTACCAGATTTGGTGGCTGAATTATGGGTAATATTCCCAAAGAAGTGAGGTGGTTCTCAACGTCGGTCACCCAGCTACCTTATTCCGAACCCGTTGAGTCAAGCATGGGAAAGTCGAGTCTTGGTTCATTCGACATCCTAAAAATACGAAGAAGAAATAGATTAGTATCGGAGTAAAAACTTCCACAATCACTAATAATAAGATTTCCGAGTTATGCTACCAAGAAATCAATTTCCAAGTTTATTTGGATTAGACCGAAACAATGATATTTAATATGGTCAAAGATCGATGCTTTAGGACGCTCTTAGTCTTACGATCACGAACGCTCTTAGTTCGTATATAACATGAATCCCCACAATTCCGCTTATTAAATAATCGAACCCATGTTATAGAAAGGTGGGATGGAGGAGAAAGGAGGCTACAAATCCCCGAATAAAGTAAATAAATTTAAAAGACAAGAAAGCAAGAACCTTAATCTTAAAGACTTACTTGTTGATTCGAGGCTTGACAACACACACATTTTGATGCGGCAATAGGGCAATAACAAAACAGCAGCAACAGCAGGACAGCAGCAGCAGAGGCAGAAAATAGCAGCAGCGGCAGCACACGGGTGCGCAGGGGCAGCCCACGGTATGGCTAGCTAGGGCTAGGAACTTGCGGCAATTTGTGGCTAAGGTTTACTAGGGCTTGTGGCAGCTTTTTAGTGAGGAGAGTTTTAGGGTTTTGGTTTTTAGGGCTAGGGTTAGGGCTCGTGCTGATAATGTGTTGTTGGAAAATATGATTTGAGAGAAATTGTGTATTGTATTATTGATAATAGGAGCCCTTTATATAGGGGATTACAAGGTACATACTAGGTAATATAATCTGAATATAACTATGAAATCCAGAACCTTCTCCTATTACAACTCTAGAAAATAAACCCTAGTTTGAAGGGGCACATTAGAATACAACATTCTTAAACAAGAATGAAATTCAACAAAGCAAACCATCAAAACAGGTACTCTAAAAGAACAGATATATAAGTACAAAAAGAAAACTTTGTTTTGTAGGCAGTGGGCAGTTGAAAGATCATTACGTTTTCCAATCCGCTCTCCAATTCTCATGTCTTCCCATAAGACTTCATAATCCAAGCAATCAATATCCACGTCCTCCTTATTCGCAAAACTATTGGCATACTTCCAGAGCTACCACTGCTTGTACTGTTAACACTAAACAAAGAGGTCCAGGCTCCTGAAGCTTCATTAGTTGCAGGTCGATTACTTTCATTCACCTGATTTTCTGGTTTTATAGCACAATTACCCTCCTGAGGTATTGAATCATTTTCTTGATCATTATACAACCAGGGCCAAACAAAATACGTGCTCCTAGTCACCGACCCTTCTTTCTCATTTTCTTTCCATGGCCATGATAGTCCCTTCTTACCAATCCATGCTTCTGCCTTTGAGGTTATTATCTTATGCATTTGGTGTTTTCCTTCACTCTGATCATCATATTCTCCAGAGGTGTTACCTGGAAACTTGTCTTTAATTTTGGCAAACACACCAAAACGAGATGGACGAATATCTCCTCTCAGTGTGCTTGCCCCAATTGACACCCATCCTCCAAATGGTCAGAGAGATGAGAAACTGATCTATGATCACACTGACGACTATCTCCACTCTCAGCTTCATTATCCAAGTTTTCTTCTCTTGCCTTAATTCTTGACTTGAATTTGTTGCTGAACTTGGATGCATGTTTCATGATAAAGAGACGCCACTTAGTTTTTTTAAATCAGAGGAACATGAAATTTAACTAGAAGACTAATCAAATTTGTTATTCTCAATGTAAGTGCACTTTACAGAGGTTGTTGAGGATCAACACCAACTTGAGTTGCAGCATTAGTGGTAGGAAAAAGGCCAAGGCTTGAATCTGGTTCTAAGTGCTCCATGCCAAACTGTGGAACGCTTGTTCCTTGAAAAGGCCCCAAATCATGGTGGACTTGGGTAGCGACTTAGTAAATAAGTCTGGTACATTATCCTCATATCGGATTTGATTAACTTTAATATTTAGAAGTGTTTGTTATTGCTGATTTAGAAAACAACTTAAGCGATATATGCTTGTTGTTGTCTCCTATGATGAAACCTTACTTCATTTGTTCAATACAAGCTGCATTATCCTCATAAATGCACGTAGGTTTATTTGTGGTAAACTTCAAACCACAAGTTCTTCGAATATATGCAACTATGGACCTCAACCATATGCATTCATGAATTGCTTCATGAAGAGCAATAATCTCTGCATGATTCGAAGAAGTGGTGACAAGGTTCTACTTTGTAGACCTCTAAGATATCGCGATGCTAACCATGGTAAATACATAACCAGTTTGCGAACGACCTTTATGATGGTTAGAGAGATACTTTTTATAAGCAAAACCCATTAAAACATCACCATCGTTTTGATGGAGGGAGGAAGGACGCCGGTAGTGACGACGGTCTTCGGACCTATGGAGTCCGATTCCATCTTTTGTTCTTTCTTTTCTCTCTATAAGTATAGAACAATTTCATATCTATCGTACCTTTTAAGTATCGAAAGATTGTCTTTACACTAGTCCAATGGCGTCGCATTGGCGCATGGCTACATCTAGCCAACAAGTTCACAACAAATGAGGTGTCCAGTCTTATATTGTGTTAAGTACAATAATGCGTCTATTGCACTTAGATAGGGTACTTCTGCCACTAACACATCTTCATCATCATCCTTGGGATGAAGCGGATCCCTCTTATGGTCAAGACTACGGATGACTATAGGAGTGCTTACAGGCTTGACTTTATCAAAATGCCTAAGCATCCATTGACATGGTATTCAAGTTCTAAACAGAGACAAAACCGTGTTCTCCCAAGGTCCTTCACCTCAAATTCAGATTTCAGGTGTTAAACTGTTTCCCTTAACTCATCAAGGATTCCAATTATATTCATCAACATAAATCACAACAATTTTAAATCCGGAACTTGTCATGGAAATGTGTGGTCATAGTTCAAAATATCATTTCCCAATCAAGTAGTCACTTAGTGAGCATTGCATCCTCATTGCAAACACGCTTCATGGTCTAGATCAAGGTTTTAAATATCTGCGATATTTCCGTTATATGCTCTGATATCTCATTTTTTCGACGGACCGATATACCTAAGGGGTAAATATCTTATCTTTTACCGTTTCTGCTAAATTTCTCCGACATCGTCAAATATCTCCGATATATTAGATATTTACGATATATCCCCGATAAAGTGAAGAAATATCTGTAAAATTTGAGGTAAAAATAAAATAATTTTTTTTTAATTCTCTAAATGAAAATATGTGTGAAGAGAGATCTCCTAAAAGCAAATCTGACTATCTGAGTGAGGAAAAATCCCTTCAAGGTGAATCTAGGTGAGTAGAAAATCCCCTCAAGGCGAATCTAGGTGAGAACAAAAATCCCCTCAAGGAAAATCTTTACCCCGGAGAAATACCCACAAGGCGATTTTGGGTGAGAAGTAATTCTCTAAAAGTATAAATGCAAATCTGTGTGAGGAGAGATTTGGTACTATGTAGTCTATGACTATGTCTGTAACTCTGTATGTAGTTTGTAACTCTATAGTTGAATAATAGAAAGAAGATAAAGCCATAAAGGTTCAATTATTCAAATGAGACCAAATGACATTGCAAAAGGAAGTCAAGGAACCATATATGGGTGACATGATGAGAAGGGAGTGCAGAGTACGGAGTATTAAATTTTAGCTATGCATCTTGAAAAAGTGAGGAATAATGAAGCTATTGTGTAGTCTGTGAGTGTATAGTCTGTAGTTGAATAGTATAAAGAAGTTAAAAGTTCAAATGCTAAAGTAACTATCAAATGGAATAGGTGAATAGGTATATAGATCTACTTCATGTTGCAAGCGAGCCGCTTGATAATGGCATTGATCCACTTTATGATTGGATTATGCTTGCACACCTCGATGATGAAGCTGGAAGACCTCTTCCACAAGTTGTAGAAACTGCAACTAATGCTGGAATCAACGTAGAGAGAGTCTTATCTGAAGAAGTTGTTAAAAACCCAGAAGATAGTTCAGATAGTGATGATGCGTGGGGTGGTACAGCGACTCCAGATAGTTCTGATGATGGTGGAGAGGGTAGAAGCGGAACAGGTGGTGGAGGTGAAAGATATGAATATGGAAAATCTTCTGTGGATGAAGGATTCCAATTTACCTGTGAAGGTAATTTTGATCATGCCACCCAAGATGAAGACCACAGAGTGAGAACAGCTGGTCATGGTGCTCAAGAGAAGACCCGATATGGGAGGAGGACTAAAGGTGCAACTGATGATTAAAGTACCCCATCTGATGTTTCTTCAATTGCCTTAAGTTTTGACTCTATCAGTTTAGGCTTAGAGCGCAGTGAGATCTCAAATGAATCTCATGAAGGCAACAATCAATTTGGTTATGATACTTATGGATATGATCAATATGTAGAAGTATATGATCAGTCATTCAGTTGGGTTCATCTTTATTATCCCCTTATAGGGGAAACAGTCGGCAGCTCTAAAGAGATCTATAACTATCATGTTCATCACTACAATTCGCACTATATATGTGTTTGATTATCGCATTTTCGTAGACCAACGAGCGGCCTTTCAACTTCCTAGAGTCTCTTTTTGGATGTAGATGAAGTTGACATTCATATGTATTTATATGTAGTTCTAAATTTCTAATAAATTGACCTTTTTCAAAAACGATATTTTTCATACCCTGTAGCCCTGATATATCCCCAATATTTCCGATATCTCCCTTTTTCAAAGTACCGATAGATATGAAGATATCGATATTTAAAACCTTGGTCTAGAGCTACTTGATTTGAGTAAATGAAGTCCATCAGGGACCTCCATGCATATTTTTGTATTTAGATCCCCATAAAGATACATAATAACCACATTCGTAAGCTGCATGTTTAGTTTTTTGGAAACTACCAAACTAAAAAGGTAGTGCAGTGCAATGACATCCATTACCGGAGAATATGTCTCATCGTAGTCGATTCCAGGGCGTTGTAAGAAAACTTGCGCCATGAGGCGAGTCTATAACCTCTTTTTTCTCATCACACTTTCTAATGAAGCCCTATTTATGTCAACATGTTTTATGTTTAGGAGGTGTTGACATCTTTGGCCTGAAATCCTTTCTCTTTGTTAGTGAATCCAATTCAACTTGGATCATATATTTCCATTTAGGCCAATTTTCTCTACGTTGGTATTCTCCAACGGAGTAAGATTCGATGTCATATGTCTCAATAATCCCATATCCTCATGTACACTAGTGTAGTTTGTAGAGATCACTATATTCTCAGAAATTGGTTCTAACATTGAGGCATCCCCCAATAATGTCTCTTGGACATAACCACAATCTAGAATATTTTGATGAGATGGATTTGAGTATCAATGATCAATGGAACAGGTTGTGCCAAACTCGTTCTCTTCCTAGGGTGAGAATCCATCGAATCTATGGATCTCCTACGCTCTCTAGCGGAACCCACAACCTGTGACACCATTATGCCACCTTGTGGCGTCACTATGCCATCATCCATGGTGGCAGCACCGTGCCCAGCTCTTTTGGGCAGTGCCATGTCCTTTTGAGGGGATATTAATCCTTGCAGGCATGTTTGCAGCAGGTATATGTGATCTTGTCACTTTTAGGAGATCGAGATGAGACATAGTAGGGACAGACCACGACAATTCATGTCGTTCCTGTTGAATGTTGACGTTTTAATCTCCCCCTAACAATGGAAAAATTGTCTTATTAAAGTGACAATCAACAAATCTAGCTGTAAAGAGATCGCCTGTCAAATGTTTTACATAGCGGACTTATAGTTGGAGATTTACATCCAACACAAATATATATATATGCATTAGTTGCTAATGACCCATTTTGATGCATTGTGGCGGCGTGATTGGCGCATAAACCTTACTCTCAAATATGCGTAAGTATGAGAAATCAGACTCGTACCCAGTTACTAGCTGTAACACAAAGAAAGGTGAGTAGCGGTGGATCGTAGACTAATTAGCATAGCTGCATGCGAGATTACATAACCCTAAGCAGAAATATTGCTGCACATTACCAATGTCCGGGCTACCATCGTAGTAGTTTAATGGTGGCTTTTCCTTGAGACCATTTGGGTGTGTACATGAGGAATATGATGCCTAACATTAATCCCTAATAATATGCAATAGTCATCGAAAGTCTTCGATGTAAAACTCTCCAACAATATTATCAAGTCGAATTGACTAAATGAGATGATCTGAGTAGTGAGCCCGTAGCCAGATGATTTGGGCCAGGAGTTTATCATAAGCAGCACAATGAGTGGACGATAGCGCAACATGTGACCAGCGTGTCTGCGCGTCAACCAACACCATAAAACATCAAAACTGTCTGCAAGTTGGTTGAAACGGTCCATATAATCCCCTTGGATTCTATATAAGAACATAATGAGAACACTTGTATCCTTTGCATAGGACGATCTTGGTCTTGATTTCCCTAAGGAACAGGCTTTGAAAAACGAGTGATGGACCGTAGAAGCAACCAATTAGGATTTTGGTTGAGCAACAAAGTCACAATTGACTTGAGAAGTAAGGAGATGCGGCAGCGTGCCACTCTTGGCGTCAATGCCAAGTTTATGCCATTGGGGGGGGGGGGGGGGTGGTAACAGTATTGCCATTTTTCTGTTGGCGGCGGACGGCGGCTGTGTCGTGAGGCGTGGTGATGGTCCGAATATTCTTACTTCTCTTCGCTCGGAAGAAAGGATGTCCATGTGAAGTCTTTAATAAACAGATTATCATATCACGAGCTGAATGTTCCAATTGGTCATGCCAAAGCCTACATGTGTCGGTGTCTTAGAGGTAATCTCTTATAACGTTGTTGCATGGATTCAATTACTCGAATAGTGATTACATATAACCCACTAGAATGACACAGAAGTTTCTATAATTAATACTCGTTTTCGTCTGTAGTCATTAGAGGCAATGCAAAGGAACTTCACTAGGTGTTTTCACATGGAAACCGTTGGCTCTAATATCTTTTAAATAATAAAGTTTGAATTAAGATATGTCCAAGACATGAAATAAAAGAATCGACACTTTATTAATAATAGTCAACGATTACATCAAAGTTTCTGACCAAAATGTAATCCAAAATGACTATAATCAAATATAAACAAATAGGGGCTAAATACTGTTTAGTACCCTAAAACACCCTGACAATATCATTTTCTCGTCCAATAGGTCCCTCCGACTCAATTCTGTTAATTTCAGACGTTAAGTGCTGACATGGCATTTCCAACTCATCAAAAGTGGGGCCTACACAGAAATGAAATTCCCAAACTGACCCTAGGCAACAGAATATGGAAAAATCCAAAATTAATTCCAGCTTTGAGGTTGAGGAGATTCGAACCCCTCCCAAAGCATATGCAAATGAATGGCCCAACCACCATACCACTTGCATGGTTTTGGTATATGGCAAACAAAAATAGTATATATCTGTATAATAGTGTTTTTTTTTTTAAATGAACACTTTGTCATCTCCACCAACCTCTCTCCTCCTCTCCTCTTCTTCTTCCTCAAGCGAACCCAATTCTTAAACACTCTCTCCATCCCAGCCACCATTGAGCTCTTCCTCACCGACGATAGGTGATTATCCAAAATCCCCAAACCCTTGTTCTTCTTGATTCTAATCTCCTATGCTCTTGGCTTCTCTATCCTCGCTACCACAACCTCTTTCCCGCCAAGACTCCTATCCCTCTGTTAATGTCTAAAAGTCTAGCGGTAGCCAAACCTTAGTTAACGCTGATCCGGTGGGCGGATCGATACTTGCGTTTGTGTTGTGAATCCCGTTACCTGTCAAGTAAAATACAACGGGCGTCAGAGGGAGACCGCGCTGGGCGGTCTTCAACTCTCCGATGCCTAAGTTAGTCAATGTATTTATGTTGACAAAGTAACAGTAAGTAAGTATTGAATGCGTCATTAATGAGGAGAGAGGAGAGAACCTTTTATAGGTGAGGGGCGTCAATGCCAAGTTTATGCCATGGGGGGGTAACAGCATTGCCATTTTTCTGTTGGCGGCTGTGTCGTGAGGCGTGGTGATGGTCCGAATATTCTTACTTCTCTTCGCCCGGAAGAAAGGATGTCCATGTGAAGTCTTTAATAAACAGATTATCATATCACAAGCTGAATGTCCCAATTGGTCATGCCAAAGCCTACATGTGTCGGTGTCCCAGAGGTAATCTCTTATAACGTTGTTGCATGGATTCAATTACTCGAATAGTGATTACATATAACCCACTAGAGTGACACAGAAGTTTCTATAATTAATACTCGTTTTCGTCTGTAGTCATTAGAGGCAATGCAAAGGAACTTCACTAGGTGTTTTCACATGGAAACCGTTGGCTCTAATATCTTTTAAATAATAAAGTTTGAATTAAGATATGTCCAAGACATGAAATAAAAGAATCGACACTTTATTAATAATAGTCAACGATTACATCAAAGTTTCTGACCAAAATGTAATCCAAAATGACTATAATCAAATATAAACAAATAGGGGCTAAATACTGTTTAGTACCCTGTGGTATGAGTCAAACATCGATTCAGTCCCTCGACTTTCAATTTCATCAAAAACACCCCGACAATATCATTTTCTCGTCCAATAGGTCCCTCCGACTCAATTATGTTAATTTCAGACGTTAAGTGCTGACATGGCATTTCCAACTCATCAAAAGTGGGGCCCACACAGAAGTGAAATTCCCAAACTGACCCTGGGCAACAGAATATGGAAAAATCCAAAATTAATTCCAGCTTTGAGGTTGAGGAGATTCGAACCCCTCCCAAATATTGCATAACCCTAAGCAGAAATATTGTGGCGGCATGATTGGCGCATAAACCTTACACTCAAATATGCGTAAGTAAGAGATATCAGACTCGTACCCAGTTACTAGCTGTAACACAAAGAAAGGTGAGTAGCGGTGGGTCGTAGACGAATTAGCATAGCTGCATGCGATATTGCATAACCCTAAGCAGAAATATTGCTGCACATTACCAATGTCCGGGCTACCATCGTAGTCGTTTAATGGTGGCTTTTCCTTGAGACCATTTGGGTGTGTACATGAGGAATATGATGCCTAACATTAATCCCTAATAATATGCAATAGTCATCGAAAGTCTTCGATGTAAAACTCTCCAACAATATTATCAAGTCGAATTGACTAAATGAGATGATCTGAGTAGTGAGCCCGTAGCAAGATGATTTGGGCCAGGAGTTTATCATAAGTAGCACAATGAGTGGATGATAGCGCAACATGTGACCAGCGTGTCTGCGCGTCAACCAACACCATAAAACATCAAAACTGTCCGCAAGTTGGTTGAAACGGTCCATATAAGCCCCTTGGATTCTATATAAGAACATAATGAGAACACTTGTATCATTTGCATAGGACGGTCTTGGTCTTGATTTCCCTAAGGAACAGGCTTTGAAAAACGAGCGATGGGTCGTAGAAGCAACCAATTAGGATTTTGGTTGAGCAACAAAGTCACAATTGACTTGAGAAGTAAGGAGATGTGGCAGCGTGCCTCTCTTGGCGTCAATGCCAAGTTTATGCCATGGGGGGGTAACAGCATTGCCATTTTTCTGTTGGCGGCTGTGTCGTGAGGCGTGGTGATGGTCCGAATATTCTTACTTCTCTTCGCCCGGAAGAAAGGATGTCCATGTGAAGTCTTTAATAAACAGATTATCATATCACAAGCTGAATGTCCCAATTGGTCATGCCAAAGCCTACATGTGTCGGTGTCCCAGAGGTAATCTCTTATAACGTTGTTGCATGGATTCAATTACTCGAATAGTGATTACATATAACCCACTAGAGTGACACAGAAGTTTCTATAATTAATACTCGTTTTCGTCTGTAGTCATTAGAGGCAATGCAAAGGAACTTCACTAGGTGTTTTCACATGGAAACCGTTGGCTCTAATATCTTTTAAATAATAAAGTTTGAATTAAGATATGTCCAAGACATGAAATAAAAGAATCGACACTTTATTAATAATAGTCAACGATTACATCAAAGTTTCTGACCAAAATGTAATCCAAAATGACTATAATCAAATATAAACAAATAGGGGCTAAATACTGTTTAGTACCCTGTGGTATGAGTCAAACATCGATTCAGTCCCTCGACTTTCAATTTCATCAAAAACACCCCGACAATATCATTTTCTCGTCCAATAGGTCCCTCCGACTCAATTATGTTAATTTCAGACGTTAAGTGCTGACATGGCATTTCCAACTCATCAAAAGTGGGGCCCACACAGAAGTGAAATTCCCAAACTGACCCTGGGCAACAGAATATGGAAAAATCCAAAATTAATTCCAGCTTTGAGGTTGAGGAGATTCGAACCCCTCCCAAATATTGCATAACCCTAAGCAGAAATATTGTGGCGGCATGATTGGCGCATAAACCTTACACTCAAATATGCGTAAGTAAGAGATATCAGACTCGTACCCAGTTACTAGCTGTAACACAAAGAAAGGTGAGTAGCGGTGGGTCGTAGACGAATTAGCATAGCTGCATGCGATATTGCATAACCCTAAGCAGAAATATTGCTGCACATTACCAATGTCCGGGCTACCATCGTAGTCGTTTAATGGTGGCTTTTCCTTGAGACCATTTGGGTGTGTACATGAGGAATATGATGCCTAACATTAATCCCTAATAATATGCAATAGTCATCGAAAGTCTTCGATGTAAAACTCTCCAACAATATTATCAAGTCGAATTGACTAAATGAGATGATCTGAGTAGTGAGCCCGTAGCAAGATGATTTGGGCCAGGAGTTTATCATAAGTAGCACAATGAGTGGATGATAGCGCAACATGTGACCAGCGTGTCTGCGCGTCAACCAACACCATAAAACATCAAAACTGTCCGCAAGTTGGTTGAAACGGTCCATATAAGCCCCTTGGATTCTATATAAGAACATAATGAGAACACTTGTATCATTTGCATAGGACGGTCTTGGTCTTGATTTCCCTAAGGAACAGGCTTTGAAAAACGAGCGATGGGTCGTAGAAGCAACCAATTAGGATTTTGGTTGAGCAACAAAGTCACAATTGACTTGAGAAGTAAGGAGATGTGGCAGCGTGCCTCTCTTGGCGTCAATGCCAAGTTTATGCCATGGGGGGGTAACAGCATTGCCATTTTTCTGTTGGCGGCTGTGTCGTGAGGCGTGGTGATGGTCCGAATATTCTTACTTCTCTTCGCCCGGAAGAAAGGATGTCCATGTGAAGTCTTTAATAAACAGATTATCATATCACAAGCTGAATGTCCCAATTGGTCATGCCAAAGCCTACATGTGTCGGTGTCCCAGAGGTAATCTCTTATAACGTTGTTGCATGGATTCAATTACTCGAATAGTGATTACATATAACCCACTAGAGTGACACAGAAGTTTCTATAATTAATACTCGTTTTCGTCTGTAGTCATTAGAGGCAATGCAAAGGAACTTCACTAGGTGTTTTCACATGGAAACCGTTGGCTCTAATATCTTTTAAATAATAAAGTTTGAATTAAGATATGTCCAAGACATGAAATAAAAGAATCGACACTTTATTAATAATAGTCAACGATTACATCAAAGTTTCTGACCAAAATGTAATCCAAAATGACTATAATCAAATATAAACAAATAGGGGCTAAATACTGTTTAGTACCCTGTGGTATGAGTCAAACATCGATTCAGTCCCTCGACTTTCAATTTCATCAAAAACACCCCGACAATATCATTTTCTCGTCCAATAGGTCCCTCCGACTCAATTATGTTAATTTCAGACGTTAAGTGCTGACATGGCATTTCCAACTCATCAAAAGTGGGGCCCACACAGAAGTGAAATTCCCAAACTGACCCTGGGCAACAGAATATGGAAAAATCCAAAATTAATTCCAGCTTTGAGGTTGAGGAGATTCGAACCCCTCCCAAATATTGCATAACCCTAAGCAGAAATATTGTGGCGGCATGATTGGCGCATAAACCTTACACTCAAATATGCGTAAGTAAGAGATATCAGACTCGTACCCAGTTACTAGCTGTAACACAAAGAAAGGTGAGTAGCGGTGGGTCGTAGACGAATTAGCATAGCTGCATGCGATATTGCATAACCCTAAGCAGAAATATTGCTGCACATTACCAATGTCCGGGCTACCATCGTAGTCGTTTAATGGTGGCTTTTCCTTGAGACCATTTGGGTGTGTACATGAGGAATATGATGCCTAACATTAATCCCTAATAATATGCAATAGTCATCGAAAGTCTTCGATGTAAAACTCTCCAACAATATTATCAAGTCGAATTGACTAAATGAGATGATCTGAGTAGTGAGCCCGTAGCAAGATGATTTGGGCCAGGAGTTTATCATAAGTAGCACAATGAGTGGATGATAGCGCAACATGTGACCAGCGTGTCTGCGCGTCAACCAACACCATAAAACATCAAAACTGTCCGCAAGTTGGTTGAAACGGTCCATATAAGCCCCTTGGATTCTATATAAGAACATAATGAGAACACTTGTATCATTTGCATAGGACGGTCTTGGTCTTGATTTCCCTAAGGAACAGGCTTTGAAAAACGAGCGATGGGTCGTAGAAGCAACCAATTAGGATTTTGGTTGAGCAACAAAGTCACAATTGACTTGAGAAGTAAGGAGATGTGGCAGCGTGCCTCTCTTGGCGTCAATGCCAAGTTTATGCCATGGGGGGGTAACAGCATTGCCATTTTTCTGTTGGCGGCTGTGTCGTGAGGCGTGGTGATGGTCCGAATATTCTTACTTCTCTTCGCCCGGAAGAAAGGATGTCCATGTGAAGTCTTTAATAAACAGATTATCATATCACAAGCTGAATGTCCCAATTGGTCATGCCAAAGCCTACATGTGTCGGTGTCCCAGAGGTAATCTCTTATAACGTTGTTGCATGGATTCAATTACTCGAATAGTGATTACATATAACCCACTAGAGTGACACAGAAGTTTCTATAATTAATACTCGTTTTCGTCTGTAGTCATTAGAGGCAATGCAAAGGAACTTCACTAGGTGTTTTCACATGGAAACCGTTGGCTCTAATATCTTTTAAATAATAAAGTTTGAATTAAGATATGTCCAAGACATGAAATAAAAGAATCGACACTTTATTAATAATAGTCAACGATTACATCAAAGTTTCTGACCAAAATGTAATCCAAAATGACTATAATCAAATATAAACAAATAGGGGCTAAATACTGTTTAGTACCCTGTGGTATGAGTCAAACATCGATTCAGTCCCTCGACTTTCAATTTCATCAAAAACACCCCGACAATATCATTTTCTCGTCCAATAGGTCCCTCCGACTCAATTATGTTAATTTCAGACGTTAAGTGCTGACATGGCATTTCCAACTCATCAAAAGTGGGGCCCACACAGAAGTGAAATTCCCAAACTGACCCTGGGCAACAGAATATGGAAAAATCCAAAATTAATTCCAGCTTTGAGGTTGAGGAGATTCGAACCCCTCCCAAATATTGCATAACCCTAAGCAGAAATATTGTGGCGGCATGATTGGCGCATAAACCTTACACTCAAATATGCGTAAGTAAGAGATATCAGACTCGTACCCAGTTACTAGCTGTAACACAAAGAAAGGTGAGTAGCGGTGGGTCGTAGACGAATTAGCATAGCTGCATGCGATATTGCATAACCCTAAGCAGAAATATTGCTGCACATTACCAATGTCCGGGCTACCATCGTAGTCGTTTAATGGTGGCTTTTCCTTGAGACCATTTGGGTGTGTACATGAGGAATATGATGCCTAACATTAATCCCTAATAATATGCAATAGTCATCGAAAGTCTTCGATGTAAAACTCTCCAACAATATTATCAAGTCGAATTGACTAAATGAGATGATCTGAGTAGTGAGCCCGTAGCAAGATGATTTGGGCCAGGAGTTTATCATAAGTAGCACAATGAGTGGATGATAGCGCAACATGTGACCAGCGTGTCTGCGCGTCAACCAACACCATAAAACATCAAAACTGTCCGCAAGTTGGTTGAAACGGTCCATATAAGCCCCTTGGATTCTATATAAGAACATAATGAGAACACTTGTATCATTTGCATAGGACGGTCTTGGTCTTGATTTCCCTAAGGAACAGGCTTTGAAAAACGAGCGATGGGTCGTAGAAGCAACCAATTAGGATTTTGGTTGAGCAACAAAGTCACAATTGACTTGAGAAGTAAGGAGATGTGGCAGCGTGCCTCTCTTGGCGTCAATGCCAAGTTTATGCCATGGGGGGGTAACAGCATTGCCATTTTTCTGTTGGCGGCTGTGTCGTGAGGCGTGGTGATGGTCCGAATATTCTTACTTCTCTTCGCCCGGAAGAAAGGATGTCCATGTGAAGTCTTTAATAAACAGATTATCATATCACAAGCTGAATGTCCCAATTGGTCATGCCAAAGCCTACATGTGTCGGTGTCCCAGAGGTAATCTCTTATAACGTTGTTGCATGGATTCAATTACTCGAATAGTGATTACATATAACCCACTAGAGTGACACAGAAGTTTCTATAATTAATACTCGTTTTCGTCTGTAGTCATTAGAGGCAATGCAAAGGAACTTCACTAGGTGTTTTCACATGGAAACCGTTGGCTCTAATATCTTTTAAATAATAAAGTTTGAATTAAGATATGTCCAAGACATGAAATAAAAGAATCGACACTTTATTAATAATAGTCAACGATTACATCAAAGTTTCTGACCAAAATGTAATCCAAAATGACTATAATCAAATATAAACAAATAGGGGCTAAATACTGTTTAGTACCCTGTGGTATGAGTCAAACATCGATTCAGTCCCTCGACTTTCAATTTCATCAAAAACACCCCGACAATATCATTTTCTCGTCCAATAGGTCCCTCCGACTCAATTATGTTAATTTCAGACGTTAAGTGCTGACATGGCATTTCCAACTCATCAAAAGTGGGGCCCACACAGAAGTGAAATTCCCAAACTGACCCTGGGCAACAGAATATGGAAAAATCCAAAATTAATTCCAGCTTTGAGGTTGAGGAGATTCGAACCCCTCCCAAATATTGCATAACCCTAAGCAGAAATATTGTGGCGGCATGATTGGCGCATAAACCTTACACTCAAATATGCGTAAGTAAGAGATATCAGACTCGTACCCAGTTACTAGCTGTAACACAAAGAAAGGTGAGTAGCGGTGGGTCGTAGACGAATTAGCATAGCTGCATGCGATATTGCATAACCCTAAGCAGAAATATTGCTGCACATTACCAATGTCCGGGCTACCATCGTAGTCGTTTAATGGTGGCTTTTCCTTGAGACCATTTGGGTGTGTACATGAGGAATATGATGCCTAACATTAATCCCTAATAATATGCAATAGTCATCGAAAGTCTTCGATGTAAAACTCTCCAACAATATTATCAAGTCGAATTGACTAAATGAGATGATCTGAGTAGTGAGCCCGTAGCAAGATGATTTGGGCCAGGAGTTTATCATAAGTAGCACAATGAGTGGATGATAGCGCAACATGTGACCAGCGTGTCTGCGCGTCAACCAACACCATAAAACATCAAAACTGTCCGCAAGTTGGTTGAAACGGTCCATATAAGCCCCTTGGATTCTATATAAGAACATAATGAGAACACTTGTATCATTTGCATAGGACGGTCTTGGTCTTGATTTCCCTAAGGAACAGGCTTTGAAAAACGAGCGATGGGTCGTAGAAGCAACCAATTAGGATTTTGGTTGAGCAACAAAGTCACAATTGACTTGAGAAGTAAGGAGATGTGGCAGCGTGCCTCTCTTGGCGTCAATGCCAAGTTTATGCCATGGGGGGGTAACAGCATTGCCATTTTTCTGTTGGCGGCTGTGTCGTGAGGCGTGGTGATGGTCCGAATATTCTTACTTCTCTTCGCCCGGAAGAAAGGATGTCCATGTGAAGTCTTTAATAAACAGATTATCATATCACAAGCTGAATGTCCCAATTGGTCATGCCAAAGCCTACATGTGTCGGTGTCCCAGAGGTAATCTCTTATAACGTTGTTGCATGGATTCAATTACTCGAATAGTGATTACATATAACCCACTAGAGTGACACAGAAGTTTCTATAATTAATACTCGTTTTCGTCTGTAGTCATTAGAGGCAATGCAAAGGAACTTCACTAGGTGTTTTCACATGGAAACCGTTGGCTCTAATATCTTTTAAATAATAAAGTTTGAATTAAGATATGTCCAAGACATGAAATAAAAGAATCGACACTTTATTAATAATAGTCAACGATTACATCAAAGTTTCTGACCAAAATGTAATCCAAAATGACTATAATCAAATATAAACAAATAGGGGCTAAATACTGTTTAGTACCCTGTGGTATGAGTCAAACATCGATTCAGTCCCTCGACTTTCAATTTCATCAAAAACACCCCGACAATATCATTTTCTCGTCCAATAGGTCCCTCCGACTCAATTATGTTAATTTCAGACGTTAAGTGCTGACATGGCATTTCCAACTCATCAAAAGTGGGGCCCACACAGAAGTGAAATTCCCAAACTGACCCTGGGCAACAGAATATGGAAAAATCCAAAATTAATTCCAGCTTTGAGGTTGAGGAGATTCGAACCCCTCCCAAATATTGCATAACCCTAAGCAGAAATATTGTGGCGGCATGATTGGCGCATAAACCTTACACTCAAATATGCGTAAGTAAGAGATATCAGACTCGTACCCAGTTACTAGCTGTAACACAAAGAAAGGTGAGTAGCGGTGGGTCGTAGACGAATTAGCATAGCTGCATGCGATATTGCATAACCCTAAGCAGAAATATTGCTGCACATTACCAATGTCCGGGCTACCATCGTAGTCGTTTAATGGTGGCTTTTCCTTGAGACCATTTGGGTGTGTACATGAGGAATATGATGCCTAACATTAATCCCTAATAATATGCAATAGTCATCGAAAGTCTTCGATGTAAAACTCTCCAACAATATTATCAAGTCGAATTGACTAAATGAGATGATCTGAGTAGTGAGCCCGTAGCAAGATGATTTGGGCCAGGAGTTTATCATAAGTAGCACAATGAGTGGATGATAGCGCAACATGTGACCAGCGTGTCTGCGCGTCAACCAACACCATAAAACATCAAAACTGTCCGCAAGTTGGTTGAAACGGTCCATATAAGCCCCTTGGATTCTATATAAGAACATAATGAGAACACTTGTATCATTTGCATAGGACGGTCTTGGTCTTGATTTCCCTAAGGAACAGGCTTTGAAAAACGAGCGATGGGTCGTAGAAGCAACCAATTAGGATTTTGGTTGAGCAACAAAGTCACAATTGACTTGAGAAGTAAGGAGATGTGGCAGCGTGCCTCTCTTGGCGTCAATGCCAAGTTTATGCCATGGGGGGGTAACAGCATTGCCATTTTTCTGTTGGCGGCTGTGTCGTGAGGCGTGGTGATGGTCCGAATATTCTTACTTCTCTTCGCCCGGAAGAAAGGATGTCCATGTGAAGTCTTTAATAAACAGATTATCATATCACAAGCTGAATGTCCCAATTGGTCATGCCAAAGCCTACATGTGTCGGTGTCCCAGAGGTAATCTCTTATAACGTTGTTGCATGGATTCAATTACTCGAATAGTGATTACATATAACCCACTAGAGTGACACAGAAGTTTCTATAATTAATACTCGTTTTCGTCTGTAGTCATTAGAGGCAATGCAAAGGAACTTCACTAGGTGTTTTCACATGGAAACCGTTGGCTCTAATATCTTTTAAATAATAAAGTTTGAATTAAGATATGTCCAAGACATGAAATAAAAGAATCGACACTTTATTAATAATAGTCAACGATTACATCAAAGTTTCTGACCAAAATGTAATCCAAAATGACTATAATCAAATATAAACAAATAGGGGCTAAATACTGTTTAGTACCCTGTGGTATGAGTCAAACATCGATTCAGTCCCTCGACTTTCAATTTCATCAAAAACACCCCGACAATATCATTTTCTCGTCCAATAGGTCCCTCCGACTCAATTATGTTAATTTCAGACGTTAAGTGCTGACATGGCATTTCCAACTCATCAAAAGTGGGGCCCACACAGAAGTGAAATTCCCAAACTGACCCTGGGCAATAGAATATGGAAAAATCCATAATTAATTCCATCTTTGAGGTTGAGGAGATTCGAACCCCTCCCAAAGCATATGCAAATGAATGGCCCAACCACCATACCACTTGCATGGTTTTGGTATATGGCAAACAAAAATAGTATATATCTGTATAATAGTGTTTTTTTTTTTTAAATGAACACTTTGTCATCAACACCAACCTCTCTCCTCCTCTCCTCTTCTTCTTCCTCAAGCGAATCCAATTCTTAAACACTCTCTCCATCCCAGCCACCATTGAGCTCTTCCTCACCGACGATAGGTGATTATCCAAAATCCCCAAACCCTTGTTCTTCTTGATTCTAACGTCCTCTGCTATTGGCTTCTCTATCCTCGCTACCACAACCTCTTTCCCGCCAAGACTCCTATCCCTCCTCGTCACTAACTTCTCCCTTCCGTAACCCGACCCTCTCCCAAACCCTAACCTCACCAACCCAACCAAAACCCCATCATGACTGCGCAGGTCAACACGATGAAATTGCCGATTAATCGCAGCGTGGAGGGGCGGAAGGAGACGACGATCCTGCAGTCAACGTCGAAGAAGACGAGGTTCTGGAGGTCATTGGCGGAGGCGAGGAAGTGGCTGAGGTAGGAGTGGGAGGAGTTGTAGAGGCTATTGAGGTCGAAGGTGGTTTGGAAGTTTTCAGGGTCGGAAGAAGTGTAGAAGGCGGGCTTGGCGATGGTGACCGTGGTTGTGGCTCTATTGGAGTTTCGTCTGTGGTTTCGATGATTTCAATTGGGAGGGCGAGGCATGGAGCAGGAGAAGGAGGCTTTGGGAGCGCATGGGTTGCAGAAGAAGAAAGGGAAAGGAGGAGAGAGGTGGGTGGAGATGACAAAGTAATTTTTTTTTTAAACACTATTATACAGATATATATTATTTTTGTTTGCAATATACCAAAACCATGCAAGTGGTCTGGTGGTTGGACATTCATTTGCATATGCTTTGGGAGAGGTTTGAGTCTCCTCAACCTCAAAGCTAGAATTGATTTTGGATTTTTCCATATTCTGTTGCCCAGGGTCAGTTTGGAAATTTCACTTCCGTGTGGGCCCCACTTTTAATGAGTTGGAAATGTCATGTCAGCACTTAACGTCTAAAATTAACGGAATTTAGTCGGAGGGACCTATTGGACGAGAAAATGATATTGTGGGGGTGTTTTTGATGAAATTGAAAGTTGAGAGACTGGATCGATGTTTGACCCATACACAGGGTACTAAATAATATTTAGCCCAACATATAGTAATTACTCAATCATTTCAGTTACTCTAATTTGATAGTGACCAGCTAAGGTAAGACGAGATTTTGGTGGAGCAATACTCATTTGTAAAACAATTCTCTCATATCAAAACTTTCATAGACATCATAATTAATTAGATGAGCCTAGTTGAGAAAGAGTTAGAACTATTGTCATTTATTGATCATGTCTTAGGCAAAATGCAATTACATATATTCTTGAAAAATAAAGACTATTAATCAAAATCTGGGCATCAATATTTTTTCCCTTGCCAGATTTGAAGTCTGCAATAGTGAGATTGACGTCATTGTCATCTCCATCTTCTCCGTCAGCTGCGAGATAAGCCTCATGCTCTCTCATATTTTTATACACCTTGTATTGTGTATCTTGTTTTTTCACTCGCATTACAATGTTTAAACCAATGCTCTGAAGATCCACATCTATAGCATACCTCACCCATTAATTGAGATGTACTTTGTGCATTTCGATGTCCCCTAGGGATGTTGGTGGTGGCACCGCCACTATCGGCTGCACCGTCTTTGCCTCTCCCACGCTGGCCAACGTTGCCACATGTCCGCGCATCAATATGATGGTTTTCCTTCCTTTGTAGGGCGGTTTTATGGAGCCATACGTCCATTTTGTTGTCCTTTAACTTTAGAGTTCCGCTCCTTGTGCCCTCATTTAGGTGCGCTATTATAACTTGCCTCGTAAATGCTCTTAGTTTCAACCGGCCTTGAATTATAATTTTTCACGAGTATATTGTCATGTTTCTCAGCAATTGACATAGTAGTGATAAGCTAATGAAACCTCGTGATCCATCTAGCATTGCACTCAAGCCTATATTACTTTGCAACCATTAATGCTGAAACGGGAAGGTTGAGAGGGTTTTCTCAATTAATTCCTGTTTTGTCAGCTCTACTCCACAGAATCCCATTAGTAGTAAGGTGATTCTTGAAGTTATTCACCGATCGGTGATAACCAATGTCATTCGAATCTAGTTTAGTGAAGTCGAGTTTTTGCAGATTTGCATTCGACATTCAAAAATGAAGGAGAATAAATTAGTTTTGGAGTAAAAACTTCCACGACAATTAATAGAAGATGTTTGAGCCTCTTTGCTACCAAAAATAGATTTCCAAGAAGTTTGGATTAGACCGAAGCAATGATGTTTGAATGGTCAATTTTCGATGTTCACGAACGCTCTTAATTCGTAGCTTACGAACGCTCTTAGTTCTTAGTTTAGCGTGAACTCTCCATGGTTCCGCTTTTATGAATCGAACCCAAGTTACAAGAAAGCTGGGATGAAGAAAAAGAGATTTTGGAAGTCCTCTAGAAAAGAAAAGAAAATAATAAAATACAGAAAGTGGGAACTTTTATTAAAAACTTACTCGGAGATTTCTATGCTTGAAAACTTCATATACGCATGTGTTGATGCAGGAGTGTAGGATTGCATAAGGTGGTGGCGCGCAGGAAGTGGTGGTGTGGCACAAGGGTAGACAAGGAATCCTATTCTAGGAATCTAGAACATTCTCTCATATTACAACTATAGAAAGTAATCATAGTTTGGTAAGGCACACATAATCATGATCTCCTTCAACAGCTACGGCTTTATTTTACAAAAGAAGTTTACACTATAGAAAGTAATCCTAGTTTGGTAAAGCACACATAATCCTGATATCCTTCAATAGCTATGGCTTTATTCTACAAAAGAAGTTTACACTTCAGAATGTGTTACTAGCAAATTAGTGGTTGACATAGAATGCATGCTACGAGACTAAGATGTAATTCAATCCAACCACGAATAAACAGCAGTTTGTTAAACAATAACAACTGTGGCCCGTGGCTCACCATTGTACCGATACTATCCCAATTTAACCACCCAATAAGTGTTGGGTTTTAATCACAAAATGTCTCAGTATATTTGGGTGAGAGCCACCTACTTATAAGTTATATTTTATTTGTCACTATTTCAATGTGGGATGGCTTTATTCTACAAAAGAAGTTTACACTTCAGAATGTGTTGCTAGCAAATTAGTGGTTGACATAGAATGCACGCTACGAGATGAAGATGTAATTCAATCCAACCACGAAGTAAAGAGCAGTTTGTTAAACAGCGACAAGTGTGGCCTATGGCCTATCATTGTACCAATACTGTCCCAATTTAACCACCCGGTAGGTGTTGAGTTTTAATCACAAAATGCCTTGGAACAATTGGGTGAGAGCCGCAACCCGCTCTGATACCATATTAAACAGCGACAAGTGTGGCCCATAGCCCACCATTGTACCGATACTATCCAACTTAACCACCCAATAGGTGTTGGGTTTTAATCACAAAAGACCTCGGTACAATTGGGTGAGAGCCACCCACTTATAAGTTATATTTTATTTGTCACTATTTCAATGTGGGATCTTTCCTCTCTAACATAGTTTGTATAGTGATAAGGTGCCTTCAACGAGAAGAATATGGTGGATTAGATGCCCGTGCAGTTTGTTCAATGAGTAGGAGCATTTCTTGGTGAAATTGAAAAGTCTCGAGCCCTTATTTAATGTACACTCCCTGCAGTGTGTCTCGGAGCCAGAGGAAGCTCCACAATAATCAAGAAATAACATCTTTCTTCTCTTTTATATATATATATATATATATATATATATATATATATATTGGACTTCCGCATTCTTGAGCTTTGGAATCTTCCTGATCCACAGCTCTAGCGCTAGGCTGCCTTCAATCCTCAATCGACTGCTATGGAACATTTCTTGAACTAGTTGAGGGGAAAGACTTCAGCAGGGAATGCCAACCTTCACTATAAATAGCATTTTAGTCAATCAAAGATCAAAGCCATTGACACTATAAGGAAAGAGCTCTGATAAGACTAAGTTAAGTGATGTTGTCCGAACAAAGATGGTAGATAGAGGAATTACAACCGTATTACATAAAACACGTACATTCTCTTTCTACTTAGACTGCCAAGAAAAAATAAACAATAATAAGTGCCAATACCACTTTCAATAACCGGTGCAAGTATCTGTAAGTGCCTGCTTTATCTGTCAATTTTGTAACAGAAAGTTGGCTGGTGATTTACAATTCCTCTTCGGTTCTCTTACTAGAGGCAAATGGTTGGCTCCTTGTAGTACCTAACCATTACACGCCCTGACATCGCCTTTACAGTCAATTCTGTGTCACAATTCATGAGTCAACCTCGTGCTCCGCATCTCATTGCAGCCAAACGTATTCTCTGCTATGTCAAAGGCACACTAGGCCATGTCTCTATTTTAGTCATCGACGCCAACCTACACAACCATGTCTCAATGCTGGACCGATCATGAGGTTTCATCAGCTTATCAATCTCATATCTGTAGCTGAGAAACATGATAACATACTCGTGAGGAATTATAATTCAAGGCCCATTGGAACTAAAAGTGTTCATGAGGAGAATTATAATGCACCCAAAAGAGGGCGCAAGGAGCGGAACCCTAAGAATAAGGGATATGAGGGACGTATGGGTCCATATAACCGCCCTAACAAGGAAGGAAACCGCATGTTTGGTGCGGATACAATTGGTGGCAATGCCACACGTGGGAGAGGTGGTCGTGGTATCCCTGGTCATGGTGGTGGGGCCATGGCTTGTGGTGGAGGTGCCATGGCTCGTGGTGGTGTCACCAACCCTCCTAGGGAAAGCCCACAACGTGCACCTCAGTTAAAGGGAGGCACCACAATGACATGTGTCATCGATGTGGAACAAGTGAGTATTGGTTCAAGCAATGCAAGGCAAGCGAGCAACTAGCTTCAAGATACAGGGCATATAGTGACCTCAGGGAGCAAGAAGTGTACCTTGCAGAAGAAGAAGAAAATGGTGGAGACATCCATCTCACCATAGAGGACTTCAAAGCTGACGATGAAGTGCACAAGCAGACTTTGATTAGATTAGTCCTTTTATTTTCCAAGAATTTTTGTAATGGCAATATGCCTTCATCAATAAATGACAATTGTATTAAACTCTTTCTTATGTAGTGCACCCAATGAAATATGATGTCTAGGAAAGTCATTGAGATTAATGGTACTTAAGAGAGCCTCGCTCCACCAACATCTCTCTCTACTTTCCTGGTCATATTTGATTGGAGTTACCAAACGGATAGAGTGACTACAATGTGTCTTAGTTTGATTTTATTTTGGATTAGACTTTTTGGGACCTTTGATGTAATCATTAGCTATCTTTATTAATAAAGTATCGTATTATTATTCGATGTCATGAACACGTTTTAATTCCGAACTTTATTATTTTTCAGTATGTTTCCTGGAGAGTTGGAATGCCTTGTTGATAGTGGCACCACACATACTATATTGCGACATAGGCAACTATTTCTATGGATGATGCCTAGTCGATCTTCTGTGACTATGATGGTTGGACCATCACAATTGATTCATGATCGAGGACCAGCTCAATTTATATTGCCAAATGGCACAAGTATTAATGTCACCGAAGCTCTATATGCTCCTAGGGCTGGAAGGACCCTATTGAGTTTTAAAGATATAAGAGCCAATAGTTTTCATGTGGAAACACATTGTGAGAATGGACAAGAGTTCCTTTGCATCACCTCTAATGACTACAGACATAAACATGTGTCGATCTAGTGGGTTGTATGCAACCACTATTCGAATTATTGAATCCAAATATGTCATGAGAGAGGACTTATGAGATTTTGACACATAGGCTTTGGCATGACCGTTTGGGACACCCAGGTCGTGATATGATGATCCGTATATTAAAGACTTCACAGGGACATCCATTTTTCAAAACGAAAAGAAGTCAGAACCGAAATTCGATCCAAGGTAGGGCTGGCGCCGCCTACCTCCTGCGGCCCAAAAGTGGTATTGACGCCACCAATACCTCTTTGGTTCCTTTTTCTACTTCTAAAGTCAATTGTGACTTCGTGGCTCAACCAGATACTTCCCTGGTTGCTTCTAAAGCCCAT
>BDJD01002275.1:12533-26596 GCA_002564525.1 Rosa multiflora
AACATCCGCTATGAGAGATCTGCTAAACTTCCATGATTTGGCTGGGAACCCATCACCTTCTCGGAGGAGGAAGAGCGCGGAGTACATCTGCCCCATGACGGTTCATTCTTGATCCACGCCATACTTGACAAATGGTCAGCGGGAAGAGTCCTTGTCGACAGCAGATCCGCTGTCAATGTCATCTTCAATGGCTGCTACAACCAACTCCAGCGGAACATAAAATTGATTCAGGAACACGAGCCGCTGCTTAGCTTCTCTGGTGATGTCACACAACCTTTGGGTTCTGACTACATGCGACTTGTTATCGGTGCTAGTCCATGTACGGCGGGGATACATACGGAGTTCATCATGGTCGATTCCTTCAGTTCATATAACACCATCATCGGTCGACCGACACTTAACAAGCTCAAGTGCATCATAGCTGGGTACATGCTTCTCATGAAGTTCCCCACACCCAATGGGACAGGATGTGTGAAAGGAAGCCAACAGCTGGCACGAGAAAGGTTCTTGAACAACTGTCGCACGATCAGCATGCCACCATGAGATCCTAACAATAGGAAACCTTATACCAGCGGCCAATATCTTTGAAGACCCTAGGGATGACTAGAAGAAATATGTCAAAAAGGAACCTGTCAACCCAGAAACATCCTTGAGGGTTGTTAGCATCTCCGACGAACACCCTGAGCAGACAGTCCTCATTGGCGCCCAGCTAGACCCAGAGGCTGAACTCACCCAGTTTCTACTTGACAATGCCGCCGTCTTTGCATGGTCCTACGCTGACATGCCAGGGATCTCCCCTGAGATCATCACACACAAGTTGAGCATCAAACCATCCTTCTATCCTGTCAAGTAGCGGCGAAGGGCTTTTGATGAAGAGAGGTATCGGGCAATAGGAGAGGAAGTCGCCAAATTACAGCACATCGGGTTCATCCGCCAAGTCAATTACCCTCAGTGGATTTCCAACCTGGTCATGGTCAAGAAACTTAGCGGAAAGTGGCGGATGTGTGTCGACTTCAAGGGCCTCAACAAGGCATGCCCCAAGGACAGCCTCCCGCTACCCCGCATAGATCAGTTGGTCGATTCAACCACTGGACACGAGCTACTCAGTAGGATGGATGCCTTCTCCGGCTACAATCAGATCAAGATGCACCCCGGGGACCAAGAGTGAACCACCTTTACCACCGACAAGGGCCTATATTGTTACAATGTCATGCCCTTCGGTTTGAAGAACGCCGGTGCAACCTATGAGTGGTTGATGAATGCCATGTTTGCTGAGCACCTCGGAAAGATAATAGAGGTCTACGTGGATGACATGTTGGTAAAAAGTATCAAGGCCAGAGGACACGTGGCAAACCTCATAATCATATTCGCCATTCTCTTGGCTTATGGTATGCGCCTCAACCTAGAAAAATGTTTCTTTGGTGTCACCGCTAGCAAATTTCTGGGCTACATAGTCAGCGAATGGGGCATAGAGGCCAATCCTGACAAGGTGCAAGCCATCCTCAACATGAAGACCCCGGAGTGGAAGGTACACGTTCAGAGCCTCTAGGGAAAGCTAACCGCTCTCTGTCGGTTCATCTCCAGACTCACCGACAGATGTCTCTCATTTTTCAAAGTGCTGAAAAACACACACAAGAAAGTAATTGACTGGACCCAAGAGTGTAAGGCGGCATTCCAGAGCTTGAAGGAATAATTGGCAGCATTCCCACCTCTTTCCATTCCGGTACAGGGTGAGACACTATACATCTACCTAGCGATATCCCTATCAGTGGTATGTTGCGCCATTGTGAGACAAGAGAGCCAGGAGGAGCTCCCGGTATTCTACCCCGGCAGGGGCATGAATGGGGCGGAGACGAGATATCCCGCTCTAGAGAGGCTCGCTCTCACACTCATTGTCGCCGCTAGGCCCCTCCACCAATACTTTCAGGCTCACACAATTCATATCCTAACAAACCAACCACTGAGGTAAATAATGCAGAACCCTAAGCACTCCGAGCGCCTCAGCAAGTGGGCCATTGAGTTCAGGGAGTTCGACATTGACTACAAGCAAAGGACCGCCATAAAAGGTTAGGCAGTGGCAGATTTCATCGCTGAACTCACCAAGCGTCAGGATAAACCCAACCTAGGGGCACAAGAGGCCAACACAGAAATGGTAACAGCTGGGGAACTAGTCCCCCAGCAGCAGTCAGACTGGAACCTCCATGTAGACGGCTTCGCCTGCGGCGCTGAAGTCATCTTGACGGGACCAAGGGGACTAAACGTGGAATAGGCGTTAAAATTCAATTTCAAAGCCTCAAACAACATGGCGGAGTATGAAGCGCTCATTGCTGGCTTACTCCTCGCCAACGACTCAGGAGCTGACAGTGTCAACATATTCAGCGACTCTCAACTAGTCGTTAACCAGGTCAACGACAGCTTCCAGGACAAAGACCAGCAGTTAGCGGCATACTTGGGGTACATCAAGACACTACTCAAAAAATTCAAATTTCACACCATCACTCAAATTCCCAAGGAAAAAAACGCCAAGGCTGATTCACTGGCAAGACTAGCAACCGCTCAACCACACCAAAGTCTAGCGGACACAAGGGTGGGGCGCCTTGACAAGCCAAGCATCACTAAAACCCTGGCGGAAATCTTCAACATTGAGGTCAATCCCAGCTGGATGGATGAAATCATAGAGTACAAGCGTAATGGAACACTACCCGCCGACAAGGTCGAAGCAAGGCAGCTTAAGCGGAAGGCAACCCGTTATAACATCCAGAATGGCAAGCTTTACCTCCAGCGGTTCACCCATTCCAACCTCTAGTGTCTGACCCCAGAAGAGGGAAAGACATGCAATTCTAGCAATGATACACGCTAGGGAATGTGGAAACCACTCGGGCGCCAGGTCTTTGGCCAATCGCACAATGGGATAAGGTTACTTTTGGCCCACGCTTGGCGATGACGCCAGGAAGGTCTCCAGGTCCTGCCACAAGTGTCAAAAATACATTGGCCTTCCCCATGCCCCGGTAGAGCCCCTGTCGATTATAATTGGCCCATAGATCCACTCCATGTGGGGCCTGGACTTGCTTGGAAAACTCCCAACCGCCTAGGGCCAGTTCAAATACATCATCGTCGCCATCGACTAAAACAGTAAGTGGATAGAGGCGGAGCGGCTAACGGCCATAACTACCTCCAAGGTAACCCACTTCCTCTAGAAGAACATCTACTACCGCTACGGCGTCTCCCACACAATCATCATAGACAACGGCACACAGTTCAACAACAAGGAACTCATATCTTTCACCGCCAACTTGGGCACCAAGTTGAGTTTTGAATCCGTCGCTCACCCCAAAACCAACGGCCAAGTCGAAGCAACAAAAAAGATAATCAAGAAGCTACTAAAAAAGAAGCTCAACGACGCCAAGGAATTATGGGCAGAGAAACTCCCAAAAGTACTTTGGGCTATCAGTACTACCCCCACTTCTGCCACTGGTGAAACACCATTCTGTATGATGTTTGGCATTGAAGCCGTCCTACCAGTTGAGGTCACCCAACCTACCGCTAGGGTTGAGGGCTACTGCTCTAAGACCAACAGCGAAGGCGTCAATCTCGACAAGGACCTCCTCGAAGAAGGACGCCACAAGGCCCATTTGCACAACTTGCAAAACAAGCAGCGGGTATCACGTTTCTACAACGCTAGAGTCAAGGCCAGCAACCTCCAACTGGGGGACTAGGTAATGAAGGAAGTCATTCCACTCTAACGGCACTCTGCCCAACTTGGTAAGGACCGTTCAAAATAGTAGAAGTCTTTAGCCCCTGCACCTTATACTTAATGGACAAGGATGGTGTGACAACAACCCACCCTTGGAATACCGAGCACCTTCGGTATTACTACAAATAGTCATGCCGCTACCCAAGAGCATCTTGACTTAGCTAAATTTTTGTTCAACATTTAGCTAAGGGAAGCTACCTAACAGGTACAACCCCGCTTTTGCAAACGCTGACCTATCAGCTATCAATGAAACGAGGAATTATTCAAACCATTGTCTCCAAGTCCAAGCACAAGAGTTAACTGGCAACGCCAACAATATTTTGTGGACCACGTCTTCTACATCATGCACTTGGAACAATTTTAATTCCTTTAATGTTTTGTTGATTAGTAAAAGCGCAAGTCAAAACTCTAGCGGTAAAACAACATTCAAACAACAGTCATCAAAAGGAATCCCACACTTCGAATATTTCAAAAGAAAAATACTTCGTATATTCATGGTCGGGACTCCCCACCCAAAAGTAGTCACATTACAAAAATAAACAAGCCTCATCGGCATTACAAAAGCTACGGAGTATTCGTCACTAATTCTTGGGAGCAGCGGCAACCTCTTCACCCTCCAACGGTAGGGGTGGCCCAACTAGGCGGCTCGTCTGATTAGATCTAGGAGCGGTAGGGCTCGGCGTCACCATGGTACCATCCGCTCGGGTATTGGCGGCCATGAAATTAGCACGGGAGATGTCGGATTGAGTGAGAGGTGGAGTCCGCTGAGAATAGTCCGCCGGACGCTCACCACTCTCTCCACTACCTGAGCGAGCACCCTCAACTCAGGTAGGAACCACACTGCTCGCGTGCTCTCGCTGACCAGATGACCAGGCGGGTCGGGATGCTTTCACCCAGTCGATGGCGCCCTTCTGCTTCAACATGTCTAAGTTGGCGGCAGCACCAACCTTCGTCGCCTCCATAATGGCTCGCTTGTACTCCATAGATTGCTTGAATGCCTCCACAGCGACGACCTCTATGTGGCTCCTCTCAGCTTCAAGACTGGCAACCTCACCCTCCAGCCTCTTCACCTCAACGGACTTAGCAGCAGAATCCCGCTGAAGGATCTAAAATTTCTTAGCCTTAGCCTCCAGTTGATCCTTCAGTAGGACTGTGTCTTGCACTAGCTGGGAGACATGCTCGTTCAGCTTGAGGTCCCGTTCAATGGCGACATTCAACTTGCTGCGGGCATCCATCGCATCACACTCCACCTTGGTCAGGCACCGTTCAACGTCCGCCAGCTTATCTTTGGCCTCTTGCAACTCCCTCTCGAGGCCTTTGATTTCCTCATTCAGCTGTCGCTCAACCTGAGGCTAGTTTGACGGGCAAGGAACAGCTCATGCAGCCCGACAAACAGATATCCAAACGCCGATCTGAACAGCGACTGTTGCACCACGGTCGGGCGGGCAGTCCCATCCAACCTGCCAAATCCTAGCCGCTCACAGAGATAGAAGATAAACTCCCGCTCAGGGTCGGTCAGCAATTTAGCATAAGCGCCAAAGGAGTCCAGACCGCTCGCCTGTTCCTCCCCAGCAGCAGCCACAGTCACCGTTTGGGGGGGGGGCTGCTTTACCCTCTTTTACTGGCGGGCCCCGATAGTCTTTGCCTCGTCTTCCTCCTCTTCTTCATCGCCCTTATTTTGTCGCCGCTTCTTCTAAAGAATCGCCCGAGTGGTACCAGCGGCGACATGCCTCAATTGCATCTGCGGCTCCAGCCCCGCAATAGTCACTAGTTCCTTGGAGGGACCACCCGCTCCTTGCTCTCTCCCTGGGCTGCACAAGCGCAGCAGGGGCCTTGCTCTTGGCAACTGCCCGTTGGGCGGCACCAACTCCCGCTTGAACAACGGGAGAACCGTCGGGGCCGAGATGTGAGTAGTGCGGCATTGGCAGCAAAAATGGGGCTTCAGACTGGCTTACCGCCAATTTTTGTTGATCAACTTCGTCTGCTGAGCCGCCAGCCCAGCGGCGTACATACTCTCCAAAAAGTTGTTGATGGTCCATGGCTTTGGCAAAAGCGTCACGACTCGCTTTGTTACCCGGCGGAGAATCTGCGCAAGAATAACGGGTCAACTTGATGCAAACTAGGCTAAGGCACATATCAGCGGAAGTTAGTTACCAAGAGCGCTCGTCAATTGTTGATCGACCAACAGCTCCCAACTAGTAAGAAGACGAAGGTCAAGCAGGATACGATTCTGCCAACAACCTCTAATCCTTGCCACGTGGCACTCTTCCTCACACGTCAGGTTATAACGCAAGCTCGCTACAAAAAAAAAAACAAAGAAATGGTTTGAACAAAATAGGAGTTGTCACAAGCAAAGCTAGCAACTTTGATTAGCGGCAGACGCGAGCGACAACCTCGGATAGGCTGGAACTCTGACTTAATCCGGAATGTCGGCTCCCCCTCGTGCTACCCTGCTTGATATTCCCAACCCGTGGTGGCAACACAGAAGGTCCCCCGCCAAGGAGACATGGAATCCTTCAAATTCTCGATTAACTTGGGCACCCTTGGCAGCTGCTCAAGTTCACCTGCCCACTGCAACCTTGGCGCTTCACATATACCAATTTGTAAAAGTACAGCACCTCCGCCATGGTTGGACCCTCGCAACCGAAAAGGCGCCATAGCGAGTTGAGCGCCATCAGCAACTGCCACATATTAGGGCAAGTCTGCCCAAAGGCGACGCCAAACACGCAAACCAAAATTTGGAAATTTGGCAGTAGTGGAAATGTCACTCCTTGGAGGAAGATCGCCTCGTGCACGGTGGCATGCCCCGCTAGCAGCATCGACACTCTCTTATCCTTCAGCGGGGGACGCAGCTTCACTACGCCTGGCAGCCGGAACACCCACTTCAATTGGTTCACAGCGGCTACAGTCATCGGTCATCCCTCCTATTTAACTGGAGTATCGACACGAATGACCCATGCTGACTCAATCACCTCCTCGGTCTCTGCCCCATCAGCGGAGCCGTTAGTGGTGATATTACTCCCTAACCTCTTCTCACACCTATTCCGGACGGCGGCATCCTCCCCTGCCCTAGAACTCTCCAGACATCTGGCACCACCCATTGCTACTTCCCAAGGTATGGTCTGTAGCGGCTCGATCTCTAGCGGTTCAGACAGTGAGATTCCTGCATGGGCAGACAGAAGCAACGAGTCAAAAAATATCCTATAGGCCACGCTGAGCGACACGTCAGACCCGGAATCCTCACTGTTCGAGATCTCTACTACGCTAGCCATCACAAACCCTAAAACCCAAAACCAGTCAGTTCACATAAGATCTAAGCTATCCCTATGTCAGATTATAGCCAACAATGTCAAGAACACCCATTGCCAGAAAACCTAGAAAATGCCAAAACAAGAACAAAACACATCCACACTCAAACCTAGATCCGACCACCTAGCAGGGTAAGAAACCTCAAACTTCTGTCAAACACCTAAAACCCACCCCAAACATAATTCTAGACCCTTACATACACCGGGGAATGGTAGAAATTACTCCAAATACCAAAACGCGAAACTGGCAAAAGCAAACAAAAAACCAATAAAACAAGGACGAGATTCAGATTACCAACCTTAATGACGGAAACTCTAATAGGCTTGAAGATGCTTGTCTTCGATTTAGGAGATCTTCATTCTCCAATGATCGATACCCTCACAGAATTGCATAATTTTCTTCTCAGATATCAGAGCAAAGCTTGAAGACGATGGTTTCAGTTTGAAGTGCAAAGTGTTAAAACACTATGTTTCCCTCTCTTTTATGTCAACGTCAAAACAATCTAAGCCGTTTTCTTATAAACGACATCACACGATCATCGTACACGTGCCCCACGATCTCACTTACTCTCCTGATTAACCGAGGCGTCACCTCGGTTACAAAATCCATGATTACTCGCATTAATGACAAGGGAACGGGCGTGCTGCAAAGATGTTATTCCACACGCTAACCCAGTACATGTCGGCCACATGTAGAACGCCGTCAGAATAAGCGTCCAGCCGAAGCAATCATCGAAGAGGCAGGTCACAACTCATCGGGCAGTCTCCTCTAAGTGCAACTCTGCTAGCGGAACTTCTCCATTTTCATCTTGCAAGTGAGGCAGTCTCCGTTAAGCGCAACTCCTCTAGCAGAACTTCTCCCTTGTCATCTTGCAAGTGAGGCAATCTCCACTAAGCGCAACTCCGCTAGTGGAATTTCACCCTTTTCATCTTACAAGTGAGGCAGTCTCCGCTAAGAGCAACTCGTCTCGTGAAACTTCTCCCTTTTCATCTCGCAAGTAAGGCAGTCTCTGCTAAGCGCAACTCCTTTAGCGGAACTTCTCCCTTTTCATATTGCAAGTGAGGTAGTCTCCGCTAAGCGCAACTCCGCTAGCGGAACTTCTCCCTTTTCATCTTGCAAGCGAGGCAGTCTCCGCTAAGCTCAACTCTGCTAGTGGAACTTCTCCCTTTTCATCTTGCAACGGAGCGCAACTTCACTCACCAGACCACCACTAAGTTGGTCCCAGCAACACTGCTTGCCGCTTACTATCAGCGGAGGGATTTCCACCAACGGCGATTCCCGAGGCAACGCCTCTTCTTGAAGACGACCGCTACGCGGCATTATAGTTAGGCTACTTCCCTCCGGGACACGGGGACACTTCAACAGTCTACGACACCCCTAATCAGGCACGTTGATCCCCTCCACTCGGGTACCAAAGTTTGGGCTCGCTACCCAACATTCTCTGCTCAGTGCAGCTCCCCTCAACAAACAATATACCGACCAAACGGAGGTCTATCTTAGCCGGGGAGTGAGAGACTCAGTGGGGGGCCTAGTAGGGGCCCACCTGAAAGGGTACAAAGTGTTTTCTTAGTAAGTCTAGGGTTGACAACGCATTGACACTAATTATGCTCTTGCAAGTTTAGCGAAAGTAACGCTTCGAACCGCTAGGCAACTCCCCAACCAAGATTACCCTCCTTGACTGGGGACTTGGGGGACTTGTACTTATAAAAGCATTCACAAGTATAATTAGCTATAGTGAGCCTCACTTATGATACAGCCAGCGGTACCAACTACCGCCAATTGTGTGACCTACGGAAACACAGCTAAACAGGCTACTGCCTGAGCCCGACTCACCCCCTAGATCGCCGCTGACGCACCGTGCCAAGTTAGCCTCAGAAGCTCCAGAAGCTGGGAACTGAAGTACATCAATTCCACATCGAAAAAATGGAAGAGCTCAACCTCTTCCACACCTATAATGGGTTCTATCCTCTCTCCTAATTAATTACACATTTACTTTACATACTGTTATTCTGTCAACATAAATTCATTGACTAACTTAGGCATTGGAGAAGAGAAGACCGCGCAGCTCGGTCTCCCTTTGACGCTGCTTTGTGTTTCACTTGACAGGTAGCGGAAGCTCTGAGAACATTGCAAGTAGCGGTCTGCCCATCGGACTAGCGTGAACAAAGATTAAGCTACCGCTCAATCTTAAACATTAACAGGTTTGTTTTTACAACTCGGTGCATTGCTCAATGGTGTAGGGGTTTACCTTGCAGGTTAGGGTGAACGTGGTTGAAGCTGAGAGTTTCCTTGCTGTCACAGTAGTAGGTTTAATAACCTAATTGCATTATGTACTTGTTAGTCTTCCGCTGTGTACGTAGTGAGTGTGATGTGTGAGTTTACTTATTGAATTGTTATTCATCTTAATTTTTAAACTTGGTGCAATGAAATATGTGACTTTAAATAATGAGTCTCTATTGACATTGAGTGTACAGAGGATCCTTGTTTATTTGTTTTAAAAGAAAGAAAAAAAATCTCACGCCTAAAGTATTGTGATTGTTTAAATTGTGCTTGAAAATCGGGCCTGTCATATATGGAGTACTTCAAGGTTGTAACCAGATGTCATGTTGTGATTCTTAAATTTAAATTCGTATTCAATGAGTTGATGTTGTTCATAAGGATACAATTTTTTTTTTCCTATCTTTTTCTTGTGGTTCTGCAAGTTATCAATTTGATTGAGAGTCTCTTTGGTTAATCATAACTTCCAAGTTTATATCAAAGGTTAGGGATGGCAAAGGGGAGGGTAGGGGCTAGGGATCAAAATACCATCCTCGTCTCCGAAGTCATTCTCTAGCCCCATCACCACCCCAATCCCGGTTAGTATATATTAATTGGGTATTCCCCGCACCCATACCCATTGGGGATTAAGTCAACATACCAGCCCCAAATCTCCATTAGCATATATTTCTAGTTCATTTTAGCAATAATTATTATACAATAATCAGATTTTAAAAATACAAAATTGTTATAAATATTATTTAAATGTGGTTGTCCACTGTAAATATTCATTAGTTATGTCCTTATGATGTAAACATTACTCCTATATAAAGGGGTCTAATGAGAATGAAATACACACTTCTACCACCTCCTACATTTTGTTTCTCTATTCTATCTCTCTCATATTCTCTAGTTTATAATATGTTATCAGCACAAATTTGCTCTTATTTTTCTTCTTCTTCTTCTTTGAACTCCATGATCATCCTCAAGTCTTATGGTGCAACATAGTTGCTTATGACCAAGGCTAATGATCTATGAGTTTTTCTTCTTTCTCTCCTAGATGAATATCAATTTTCTTTATGCCATCATTTACATATATTTGTATGTATCTTTTATACAATATAATTGTTGAAAATTTATATTTCATATACTACAATGAGAACAACATGTTTCATTGCTCAAGACTCGAGTTCTCTGACCGAGTCTTAGAACCTATAGTTCTATAGACATCACACGAATGTTTTTCTCGTGTGTTCCATATGGGATCCATTGTTCATATTTATGAACTCTTCGAAACCATTATTTTGTATATGAACTTTTCATAGAACATACTGTTCTAATAATTATGGATCTTGATATATCTCATCTTTTCTCTTTGTAGAAAGATGACGCATCTAACAAAATTGGACTTTGATCCTCTTAAAATTTCTGGCAAGAACTATTTGATGCTGAAATTCACCTTATGGCTAAAAACCTTGGAAATGCCATCGAAACATACTGTTCTAATAATTATGGATCCTAATATATCTCATCTTTTCTCTTTGTAGAAAGATGACGCATCTAACAAAATTGGACTTTGATCCTCTTAAAATTTCTGGCAAGAACTATTTGATGCTGAAATTCACCTTATGGCTAAAAACCTTGGAAATGCCATCAAAGTTGACAATAAGTCATCTGTGCAAGATCCCGCCAAGCCTATGATTTTCTTGCGTTATCATCTTGATAAGATCCTAAAAGATGATTACCTTACGGTGAAAGATCCACTTGAGATTTGGCAAGCATTGGCTGATCGATTTGCTCACCAGAAAACCATTGTTCTATCTGGAGCACGATATGAATGGACGCATTTTGCGCCTTCATAACTTTAAATCTGTCACTGATTTTCAAATCCGCTAAACATATGATTACCTCCCAACTAAAATTATGTGGAGAATCTGTCAGTGAAGATAACAAGCTCAAAGTCTCTGATTTTTTTTTGACAATGGAAAACATATTGATTACATGATCAGCGGCGGTTTTCTTGACACCGATAAATTTTAAGCCTATGTTTATCTGGAGCACGATATGAATGGACGCATTTTGCGCCTTCATAACTTTAAATCTGTCACTGATTTTCAAATCCGCTAAACATATGATTACCTCCCAACTAAAATTATGTGGAGAATCTGTCAGTGAAGATAACAAGCTCAAAGTCTCTGATTTTTCTGTGGACAATGGAAAACATTGATTACATGATCAGCGGCGGTTTTCTTGACACCGATAAATTTTAAGCCAATGTTTTGGCTTTTTTTTTTGTCTCTATTTATTTTGTTTAGTCATTTTAAGCCTATGTTCTGGGACCGATTAAACGTAATTACATTTTCTTATCTTTATCTGTTTAATCATATTTATTATGTTTAAATTACATTTATTACAATTCTTTCATAACCGAATTTGTCATGAGAATTTGTTGCAAGAGTTACAATTTTTATGATAATATTTTTAATTGCCATTATCTTGTAGTTCTTGTTATTAATAACTCATTTTATAATCGTGTTTTGCTAAAAGAAGAACACCGCTCTCTCTCTATCTCTCTAGGGTTAGGGTTTTCACGTTCTGTTCAAGTTTCAACTGCCTCATCATGAGTTCTGTTGATGCCATGGTTTCCTGACTCGCCTCCTCTCTTGCGCTGGCAGAGGGGAAGAAGAAGGTAGATCTCCGTCCATCGCAAGGCAAGGGCTTGCGACAATCTGAAGTTTTTATGGTTGGAAAACTCCTCACTGCTAGGGAGTTCAAGGTCCGTTCCTTCCTAGGTATGTTTCGATCTGCCTGGAGGGTCAATGGGACGCTGAAAGTTGAAGAAGCTGAAGGAGGTAGGGTTTTGTTCACTTTTTCAGATCCTACAGACCGAGCTAGGGTTTGGAGGGGCGCACCATGGGGTTTTAACCGTGCTCCTGTGGCTTTGGCTGAGTATGATAGGGTTATGCCAATTGAGAAGGTGCCATTGGTGAAATCCTCCTATTGGATCACGCTGCAGGGTATTCCACCTGCGTTTAGATCTGAAAGGGTGATGACGATGATCGGATATACGTTGGGGGACTTTCAGGAGATTGATAAGCAGGGGAAGAAGGTTGGCAAGTACCGGATTCGGGTTGAGATTCCTCTGATCAGGCCATTGTCCTTTCAACGTTGGTATTGGGTGGAGGACACGGTGGAGTTTCTATGCAAATTCAGGTATGATAAGTTGTTTGGGAGGTGTGGAGTGTGTGGGTTGATCACCCATGTTGGAGAAGATGATGCTGCAGAGCGCACGGTATTAGGGCCGCCGCCGGTTGCTCAGGGTAATGCCATGCAGGTCGGGATCAGCGGCTTGACTAGGGGTCGGGTTCTGAAGGTTGCAGCCATGAAGCTGCGTTCAATTCTAGGGTTTCTTTCAATGGGCACAGTTTGATCTTCAAGACGAAACTCCCTAGGATGATCCCGGAGCAACTCCTGTGCAATCCTAAATATTTGGTGCACAAACCACGTCGTAAGGTAAGCATTAGAGAGATAGATGAGTCTGATGGTATGGTCAGGCAAGCGTCGTCCTAGGGTTGAGGCAGAAATCACCATATCTCCAAAGAAACTCAAATTGAGTTTGGCAGTTAGTAAAAAAAATCTGGAGCCTGCTGATATGGGGCTGGTCTCACTGCCACATAATGTTCCAGGCATGGTGAAGAAGAACAAAGGGAGGCCGGTGGGAAGTAAAAATAAAATCTCATCTGGTACCGCGGCAAAGATGAAGGACTTGAAGGCAGATGGTGTTGGGAAGCGGCAGTCTGCTAAGAAGAGTCTGTTGTCTAACCTAAATGGTGCAAATGCTACTGCAAGCTCTAATCCGAAAGGAAAGGAGCTAGTTGTGGCATAGATCTTCATTTCCTAGGGTTTCAAGCTTGTGTAGGATGGGAGAGCTTCTATAAGTTTTCTGAGACATTTCTAGTTACTTGCTTGTACCACAATTGCGTGATTGGCAGGTAGGGACTAGTTGAATGATTTCCTTTCCTTAGAAGACGAGGTAATCCTTTCTGTATAGGATTGCATCAAGCGAGCACTTTTAGAACTTTAATTGTTTGCATTTTCTTAGATAGGTTGTACCGGTTGTTACTTACCGGGGTTCTTATTTGAGGGTTTGTTTGTGTAGGTTGGGAGAGCTTCTATAAGTTTTCTGAGACATTTCTAGTTACTTGCTTGTACCACAATTGCATGATTGGCAGGTAGGGACTAGTTGAATGATTTCCTTTCCTTAGAAGACGAGGTAATCCTTTCTGTATAGGATTGCATCAAGCGAGCACTTTTAGAACTTTAATTGTTTGCATTTTCTTAGATAGGTTGTACCGGTTGTTACTTACCGGGGTTCTTATTTGAGGGTTTGTAGACTCTGGCCTTTTTATGGCTATTGATTCTAATGATATCAATTTCTATTAAAAAAAAAAAATCATTTTATTATCAAATTTTTTTTTTATTTTTCCATCGCTGGGACTTGAACCCAGGTCTTTTTGGATGCTAACCAAATATCCTAACCAATTAGACTACAACAGTTTTACCGATTTTTTTGTTATAATGTTATATTAATGCATGTTTCAATTAATGACTCTAAATGAATCTGTCTCTATTTTGGAATATTTTGTTACTCACCAATTGATAACAACAATATCAATTATATTTTCAACAGAATCGAGGTATGTATTTTCATGAGTTTGACAACTTCAATTTAATTTCCTCTTAT